>JAOQIF010000265.1:0-88042 GCA_026260285.1 Colletotrichum sansevieriae | reverse complement strand
CCCCCCCCCCCCCCCCCCCCCCCCCCCCCCCCCCCCCCCCCCCCCCCCCCCCCCCCCCCCCCCCCATTACTAGTAATAGCAGCGTTAGTAGTAGCCTTCTTATGCTCGCGCTTATACGCTATATATACGTAGGTAGCAGCCTTCTTCTTAGAGATAGGTATTATGAATTCTAATCTAAAAAATAGTTAGCAAGGGTTCTAATAATCATATTAAATACTCTAATAATCGTTTTAATAACGCATAAGTATTATAATAGGCGATTTAGGATTTTTAAAAACTTACCTTTATAAATTATAAGTAATCTGAGGAAGAAAAAATTCGATTGCAAGAGGGTGTGAGAGGTCTTATTTACCTCTGCTACTCACACCTAGCAGCCTGCGCTAACTATATTAGGAAATTTCATTAATTCCAAGTATATTTATAACCCGCCTTAATAACCGAGCAACCCTATTGAGCACTCTCATGTTCCGCAAATATAACTATAAACGATATTTTTATTTATTTATTTACTTTATTACTATAAAAGCTATTTTTATACGTTTTATATAATAAATTTGGACGGGTTTTAGGCATAAGGTAATAAGGAACGCGTTTTTCAGCTATCTACGACATCTAAGGGGGTGTGTTGCGATATCCTCACTTTGAGCCGCAGCCTCACGGCCTACCACGTAACGTGCGGTATTATATAAGCCGCACGTATGGATATTAACCCGCGATGCGGGTGACCCTTCCGAATAGTTACTTCTATAATACACCTTTATTCCTGATGACCTGCGCGCTCGTAACTCGCAAGATATTGTAAAGTTTTATCTACTAAGTCTAGTTATAGCTAACTCTATTTAACCTTAATAACGGTATGAATATATTAGTAAGGAGCTATTTCCAATAGCTACTAGCTCCTACTCTTATTCGAGGTATATATACTATAATCCTCAATAACAAGGGCTTTATACTATATTCTTAGGTTTTATTTATTAAGTGTAGTTATAGCTAACTCTATTTAATAGTAGTAATGGTAGAAGTATACTAGTAAATACGTATTATATATTTAAAGAAATAGATCTTCTTATTATTATTTATAGTAGGGATAATTACTAGATAAGCGAATAGTATAGTAAACTCTTTATATAATACTCTCTTCTTAATATATAGTCTTTTATATATATCCCGCTCTTATTAGATCTATATATACTAAGAGAGACAAAGAGGGATAGGAGGTAAGTATATTATAAGCTACACTATTAAGTAGCTTTTTATTTTTATAGCTTATATACTACTTAGATTCTATAGGTGCTTTATAAAGAAACAGCGCTAGTAAGCTATTTCTACTTCAGCTATATATCTCTAGCAATAACTTTAAGCTCTAACTTAATAATACGGGCCTTAGGCTGTATTCTGATGTTTTATTTACTAGGTCTAGTTATAGCTAACTCTATTTAATAGTAATATGTGTATAAATGTATTAATAAGTACGTATTATATACCTAAAGAAATAGACCTTCTTATTAGGATTTATAATAGGGATAATTAATAGATAAGCAAGTAGTATAATATCACGAACAGCAAATGGGCGAAGCTTAGCACACTTTAATTGCACTATATTAAGTGGATTCTGCGTTAAAGAAGGGAAAAGCTTTTCTATAGGCTAGCGCAGCCCTAGAAAGCTAAAAGCTCGCCTAGAGATTATATAACTTAGTAGTTATATAACCCTAAGTTAAGGTAGGTCTAACCTAGCGCTATAATACTCACCTAGAGAACATATAACTTAGTAGTTATATAACCCTAAATTCAGGTAGATGTAACCTAGCGATATAATATCACCCCCCCCCCCTTTACTAGTATTGCTATTTATAGTAGTTAATTATTATATATATAATTATTCTCTAAATAGCGTTCCTACTTCTAATAGTTATATTAGCGTATTATTATTATTTATAGCAGTAGGGTCCTCGTCTTAGGTAGCAGCTAGAAGCTAAGCTAAAAGGTGTTTTAGCAGTCCTATAGTAGCTAGGTTAGTAGTATAAAAGTCCTATAGCGCTACTAGGGCGTGCTTGAAATTTTTAGTATTATACTAGATAGGGTTATAATTATAGCCTTTCTAGTTAGCATAATACTATACCTATCCTTAGTATAACTAGCTAGTAGTTACTTATATAACCTTATAGTCTAGCGTATTATTAAACTTAATAGCAGGTAGCATAGCTTTAAATTAACCTAGTAGAGGGTCCCTAGTAGCTTTCTAAAGCTTACTAGGGCAGAATACTAGGTAGTAGTTGTATTCTTTTAGTAGATCTAGCACCTACATCCCCCTAGGGCTAGTAGCTTTAATTAGCTATAGTCTATCCTATAGTATAAATAGCTTTAAAAAATTCTCCTATTATTATCTATCTATTAATATATAGATAGAGTCTCCTATAGCTACGTTATTAGGCTGCTAGTAAGAATTAATAGCATAAGCATAGTAGTATTAAGCTATAGCTATATTCCCTTTAGTAATACCCTATATATTATAGAAGTTTTTTATAAGCTACTAAGTATTACCCTAGTTAATCTTTTACTTTACTATTAAAAACTTCTATATATATTGATCCTAGCTAAAACGTATGTATAATAAGTACCCTTATTTAATCTTAAATAATGTAAGCCCTATAGTTTTATTTAATAGTACTACTTAGGCGAAGTCTATAGCAGGGAGTATTTTGCTCTAGTTATCTTAGAACTAGTTTATCTAGGGGTAGAGGTATTAAGTTAGATACTACTTAAGGATCTCTATCTATCTATTAGTTTCTATATAGCTATCTATCCTTAGCTATATAGTTATACTATATATCTTATAATCTTAACCCTAGAGGTTAGAGGTAACCTAAGGGCCTCTATTAGATATAATTATAGTAAGGAACCCTATATACTAGAATATATAGGTATAATATAGCTAGGTAAGATCCTATATTATAATAATCTTATAATAGGGAAGGGAGATTATCTTCTTTAATAGGTAGTATACTACTATACATATAATATTATACCTATAGTAGTTAAGTAGGTATAATATAAAGTCTATTATAATATATTCCTAGGAGTAGTCTAGTATTAGCAAGGGTCTTAACTCTTCCGGGGGCTTATCTCTTAGCTTCTAAGCCTACTAGTAGGTATAGTAGTTATAAATATATTACTTAATATTAGTAGTTAGCTAGGGCTAAAAGTAGCGCTCCTTTAGAAGCTTAATAGTCTTATTCTAAGCTAAATATATTATAATCTTTTAGATATAGGCCTTATAAATTAACTTTATATATAGGTCCTCCTCTTTAAGTACTATAAGCTTCCTATCTATTATGAAGAGCCTATCTTATATTCTCTAGCACTCCCTTTTAGTAATAGTAAGTATTCGTAGCACCTTAAGCGATATTAGGCTTATAGGTAAGCTAGAAGATCTATTTAAGTAGGAGGTATCCCTTTAGCTTATACTCTAGTTTAAGCATATTAATAGCTATTATAAGGTAGCTTAGGGTACCCTCTAGTAGCTAGTATAGCTTATTTACTACCTCTAGGGATAAATAGGTAGGTAGTAGTAATATTTAAGTATAGTCTAACTTATAGATAGCTTATTAGGTTTAAAGGTCTTTGTTTTTCTATAACAGGGTATTAGCTAGTATATTTTTATACCCTAGGTAGTATTAGATATAGAAGTTAAAATTAGCTAAGATACCTAACTAATAGGCTTTGCAGATATTTAGAAGCTATTTAGTTATAAAATAGAGTAGTAGTTAGTAGTCTCTAACAACCTTAAAACGCTAGGTAACTACTAAGAGTTTAGCTCTCTTTTCCTCTAATATAAGAATAATTACTATTTTCTTATAGTTATAAATAGGGTAGTTTATCTTAGTTAGTAATATAGTTTTTAAGAAATATACTACTAGGTCCTATAAACTATTATTAGTTTATTATTAGAGGAGGGTAGTAGTATAGATAGATTTAGAGATATCCATCTCTACTTAGGTTAGCAACTTAAGCTTCTAATAGGATAAAATAGGGGTTAATACTAGGGCCTCCTTTAGTATGATACATGTTATTATGTAATTATTATTAAAGTTAAACTAGGCGCTTTTAGCTATAACTTTAGTAAGTAGCTAAGTAGTCTTTCTATTAATATAAGTTAATTATTAATATAAGTTATAGAACACTAGGAAGGACTAGATACTACGCACTATAGTTAGTAGTTACTAGTCTTTTACTATAGAGACTTTCTCAAGGCTAGGGCTCATCCCTTTAGTAGTAATAATAAACCTAAGGTAATGTATTATAGTTATACTAAATTCGCACTTCTTAATATTAGCCTAAAGCCCTGCCTAGCGTAGGTAGTTAAGGACCTTCTAAGTATAGTCCTTATGCTAGAGGGGGTCCTCTGAGTATACTAGGATATTATCTATATATACTATATAGAAATTATCTAGGTATTCTATAAGGGTATTATTTATATACTATTAATATATATCTAGCCTATGATAAAGCCTAAAAGGTAGAACTTTATACTTATAGGAGATATATCAGGTGTGGAATATTATTAAGTCTTCTAAATCAGGGTAGATACGAATTTAATAGAACACCTAGTAGATATTAATCTTTATAAATACCTTAGCTTAGCTAATTTATCTTAATATCTTATTAATTAGAAGTAATAGGTAGTAATCCTTCTTACTAAATTTATTTAGCTTTTAGGAGTTAATATAGAACTATAGGTAGCTATTAGCTTTCTAAATAAATAGCATAAGGGATATAAATAGGGTATTACCTAGTGCTATAAGGCCCTTTTTTAGGTTCTTAAGGAAGCCTTATTAGGTAGCCTCGAGTTCTAATAGCAATTACTTATATAATAGGTAAAAGGTTAACTACTCTTTTATACTTAGCTCTAATTCAATATAGTAGTTATAAGAGTAATAAGGAGGTAATATATTACTTATTATTTTACTAAAGCAATCTCTCTAGTCCTAGAGGTATAAGAGGAGTCTCTTATTAATTAGGTATTAGTTCTCAGCTTTATTAACCTCTAGGGGGGCTTATACCTTTCTCTTCTACTTCCTACTTATTAGTAATTATTAAGTTTAGCTTATATGGTAATATAGAGCCTAATTTAATATTAGTATACTTTAGGTTCTTTTTAAACCCTATCGTACTAAGAAATATTATATTAAGGCCTTTCTTTACTTATTAGGCTTTAGGGGTGAGGGGTCTAGGCTACTAATATAGTACTTACTAGGCTTAGTTAACTATTAACATGCCTTTTAATACTATATCTATCTTCTATAAGTTATTATTATATTCTAAGTCCTTAGGTATATACCCTGGCTAAAGGATCTTTATAGGGGTCTTTATCCTACTTCCTATAGCTTTTTAAGTATTATATAGCTATTCGTTATCTTTAAATATAACTTAATAGCATTTTATTTTAAGTTAATACTTAAGATTAATTTTAATAGGTTAGAGGAGGTCTTTAGTATCTTATATAATTATTCTAGGGAGGTCTCAAGCCATAGGGGTATTACTAAGCTAGTGTAAGCGCTAATAGCGCATATCTATACTAATACTATAGTAATTAAACTATAAGTAGCTAAGAATAAGGTTATATCTCCCTATATTAAGTTAGAAGAGGGGTATTTATATTAATTCTTAGTAGTCTACTTATATATAAGTAGTCTATACCTTAGTTATAATATCTAGTAGCTCTCTATTAAATCTAATAGCTAGGATAGGGTATTATAACTTATTATACTTAGCATAGTAAAAGTCCCTTAATAAGGGGGTTATATAGGTATTTATAAACGTATAGCTATTTGCTCTAGTATCAAGAAGGGCTCTAAAGTAAATACTATATCTATTATAAACTAGAACTAACCCTTTCTTTAGTAGTTTACTACTAATTAGTTATTATAAGTTAATAGATATTATTACTAATTACTAATCTCTCTAGTCCTCCCCTAGTAAGAAGTCTGCTTTTGCTAGGGGCTCTAGTTTTCTACTAGCTCTAGGTTATTATTAGTAGCCTTAGTAAGCTTAATAATACTTATAGTAGCTCTAGCCTACTTGTAAGAGCAATCCCGCGAGATATAGCTAGTATTACTATAAATAAAATAAGCACCCTAATTATAGAGCTTCTCATATAAAGCCTTAGGGATTTAATCTAAGTTAGTATAGGCTTATGTAAAGAGGTTTCCTCTGCTAGAAGGTTTAGCGCGGGCTGCTAGGGCAGAGCCTTATATAGTAGTTTAGTTAGCGAGGCGGTTATTAGAGGGCGCTATAATATAGGCTATAGTATAGACCTAAGTAGTATAGTCCTAGAGGTTAAGGGTGCTATTGATATAATAAATAGAGCACTAGTTCTAAACAGAGATAGGTAGTTTCTTATAGAACTTCTAGTACTACTAAGACTCTAGAAGCTTAGCTTTATAAGTAAGTTTAGTAAATATAGCTTATTCAGTCTAGATATCTTTCGATAAAATAATAAGGGTATTAAGCTTTATCTTGGCCTTATTATACTAAACTAGGTTAGTAAAGATACCTTTTAGCTTATTAATAAGCTACTTTACTATAAAGATTTAAAGCAGAGTACCTAAGAGGAGAGGGGATAAGATATTATAAGTAGTTTCTCTAAGGTGTGAGAATATATACTTAAAGTATTAGGACTTACTATAATACCCTCTACTATTAAAGCGTATTTTGATATAACATAGCTAAGTATTAAACTTAAGATACTTAGGATTAGTCCTCTTAATACTTATAAAGATAGGGACCTTAGGTATCTTAATAGTCTAGGTATTATTATTACTAATAGTTAATAAGAATAAGCTAAAGTAAGCCTAACTCTTAAGGTATAATATTTAGTTAAGAATCGCTCAAAGCGCTATATTATAGTTACTAGAGAGAGGGTTTGCTAGGGGAGGAGTAGTAGTTATATTATATTCAAACTACTAGAGCAAGGCTTTATTAGTATCCCTTATTTTATCTCTCTCCTCTATTATAATAATAGTACCATATTAGGCCTATTTATAGTCTTCTTAGTAGGGCTTAAGTATAGTAAACTATTTAGTATTATTACTAGTAGTATAGATATTATCTAGATACTCTTAGAGCTCCTAATTCTTATATTATAAGTAAAGAGTAGTATTATAAAGTATATAGAGGTTATTACTTATAGTAATATATCTTATATAAAAGGCTTGAAACTTAGTACCCTAAGTAGCGCTCTAAGCTAGGCTCTTATATCTATTTATATTAAGGTCCATAAATAGGCCTTTAATAGGCTACTCTTATATACGCTTATTTAGGTTAAACACCTTTAGGTCCTTATATAGAGGGATATTATAATTAGGTAATATAATATAGTAGTATTAAAGGGCCTTAATATAAGGCTCTAAGAGCCTTTTAGTATTAAATATAAGTATTATTATAGCCTTATAACTAGTTAGACTTTATTTAATATATTATTATAAAGTAAAGTGGGGGTATTAATTAAATTTAGATTAGTTACGGTATAGATTCATTAGCTTAGCGCTTAGTTAGGTGCTATACTTATATGAGTTAATTAATAGGGAAGAGGTAATAATAATTAATTAAGATATTATGCTTCTATCTCTAGAGAATTAATAGAGGAAAATAGAATAATATTATAAATAGTAAATAGGTAAAGGTTAGTATACTTTAATTATACTATAGTAAGTAGATTCTGTATTAAAGAAGGGAAAAGTCTCTCTATAGGCTAGTATAGCCCTAGAAGGCTAAAGGCTTGCCTAGAGATCACGTGACTTAGCCTTCATATAACCCTAAGTTAAGGTAGGTCTAACCTAGGGCTATAACACTTGCCCCGAGATCACGTGACTCAGCAGTCAAGTGACCCCAAATTCTGGTAGATCCAACCCAGCGCCGTGACAATAATAAACTCTTTATAGAAAACTCTCCTCTTAATATATAGTTTTTTATATACTTCCTACTCTTATTAGAACTATATATACTAAGAGAGATAAAGAGGGATAGGAGGTAAGTATATTATAAGCTATACTAAGGAGTAGCAATTTATTTTTATAACTTATATATTATTTAAAATCTATAAGTACCTTATAAAGAAAATAAGTAAGGAGATCTTTTAAAGCTTAAAGGTAGTCTTTAATAACTACCTTATATTATATTTTAAAGTTTTATTTATTAAGTCTAGTGATAGCTAACTCTATCTAACCTTTATCAAGGCGTAAATATACCAATAAGTACCCGTTCCTACTAGCTACTATCTAGAGCGCTATTATATATATAAGGGCTATTGATAAGAGCTAATAAGAGCTAATAAGAGCTAATAAGAGCTAATAAGAGCTAATAAGAGCTAATAAGAGCTAATAAGAGCTAATAAGAGCTAATAAGAGCTAATAAGAGCTAATAAGAGTAGTATAGACTAAACTGAGCTGTATAGTCCTATATTTATCTAGACTTAAAACGAATTAGCTTAAGTCTTTAGAAAACTAATTAGATTTGAGCTTTTAATATATAGGGGTTTAATAGTAGTAAGAGAGTCTTTTTTCTTAGGTAGGCCTAGCTTCCTAAGAGGCAAAGATTAATCTTCCTAACGGAAGGTATTTATAAGAATAACTTATAAAGTAGGATAAGAGATAATAATAAATAGCTACCTATTTATAGATTAATAACTTTATTTTTAAGTACTACTTATTATTATTAACCTTACAGTATATAAGTTTGATAAGAAAGGGGAATATAATTATGAGGAGAAAGAAACCTATCTTAACCCCTTATGCTAGTATTAATAAGATATTATTAGGTTATTATATTATTACCTCGCCTAATACTATTATAAATCCTTATAGAGCTATGTTTTTCTAAAGAATAGAAGCTAATATAGAGTAAAAGTCTCTTATATAAGCCTAATTATTAATACTAAAAGGGAAATATTATAAATCCTTATATTATATATACTAATAAGATAATAAGTATATAATTAGGTTATTAACGCTAATCTACTTATAATAAGGAATAATAATAGAGATTAATAATAATATTTATGTATAAATAATGGTGTAAGGACTTTAGAAATAGGTATATAAGAATAATATATTATCTAATAACGTTTAGTAAAGTCTAAATAGCCTTATTAGAGAAGGCGTATTAAATAACATAGGAAGTTATATAGCTATAATATATATATATATAAGGCTTAGAATCGCCTTACCCGAAACTGCGGGGAAGGACCTAATAATAACATTAATATATCATGCACTACAAACAAGCCCACTGAATCCAACAAGATCCAGCTCTAAGTCGAGCAGGGCAGGCAAATAGAGGGAGTCGATGAGACTGAGAGACGAATGTTTAGCAAACTTCCCAGGCGTGTGGGACACTGCCTGTAAAATCATCAGCGTGGCCATCGCTGGGGCCCCGAGGCCCAAGCATTTGGGTATGTGCCCAGGCAGTGTGTCACAAAAGGGTGCGGTGCAGAGTGAGAGAGTCAGTATAGGTAGGTATAACCAAGGTTAAACATTCTTCTCTAGCCCTCTAACCTACTGCGTCAGGGCTAGAGGACTTATCTAGGGGGCTACCTAGTACCCCCCCGTATCCCTAGACATCTATAGACTTCCCTACAAGAGCCTAATAAGCCCTTTTCCCTATAATATTATCCTAGCTTGTGACACGATCCCCCCCCTCTAAACTACTCTATCCTTAGACTAGGCTACTTAGTAATTATCTAGAGGGTACCTAGTACGTACTTATAAGCCTTCCTAGTTTCTAGTTCCTATAGGCCTAGAATTTAATATCCCTTATTCTAGCTAAATAACTCTTCCTTAGATAGCTAGGTAGCTTAGAGGAGTATTTAGCTAGTAGTAGGGTACCTATCCTCTACCCTAGCTACTCTTATAGCTCTTATACCTAGGTATTAAGAGACTTTACTACTTAGAAGAGCTTAGAGGAGTATTTAGCTAGTAGTAGGAATACTTATCCTCTATCCTAGCTACTCTTATAGCTCTTTTTAAAAGGTCTGGGATTACGTAGTAGTTATCTAGATAGCTAAAACTAAGTTCTTTTATAAGGGTTATTACTTCTTTTATAGAGTTATACTAAAATATATTATTATTTAGGCTCGCTTTTACTACTATAAACTCACCCTCTAAACTATTATATTTTCTACTTATTATTGTATCTTTAGTGCTCTTATAGGGCTAATAATGAGATTCTCCCCCTAGAGGTAAAGAAGGTTATTAATATAAATAGGGGGTTGCAAGTAGTTATCTAGTAGTTACCTAATTCCTCCCTATATAATAACGTTAAATAAAGTTAGATAATATAATAAGCTAGGGATTATCTTCCTTTTAGCTATATAAAAGGCTAACTTTAGTATTAAGCTTAAATATATAAATATTATTTAGAAATCTCACCCTATTAAAATCTTTTCTTCTTACTTCTTTAGATTTATAATAGCTGATAACTCGCTATTAGCCAGCCTCCCGCTCCCCTACTAATAACTTTATCCCAATTACTATATAATAAATCTATTATTATATCTTTTACTACTACTAATACTACCCCCTTCCCTACTAATACGCTAGATACCTCCTATATCCCTATAATAAGTAAGCTCTAGGCATGCTCTTATTACTACTACCTCCTAGCGTAGGCAAAGTAGGAGCTACCTAAAGGTAATATCCCTGAGATTAAGCTCCTCATAAGCTTAATTATATACTTTAAGAGTAATAATAAATACCTAGTCCTTAGCTAATACTTATCTAGTACTATATTAGCTTTAGCTTCTAAATTTAGTACTATATTAGCTTTAGCTTCTAAATTTAGTACTAATTTATATATTTCTAGATATTTCTACTAGATATAAGTATTATACTAAAATAAGTAATAGAAAAGCCTATAAGAATATGAGTTTTATTTATTATTTTCTGGTTCTTAGCTGCTAACTCTCTATAGCCTACTTATTATATAATAAGCCCTATTAATAAGCTTAAGTATGTAATAGATAAGGGTAGCTCTAAGGCTAATATTCTAGCTTAGTATACTAAAAATAAGGTAGGTTATCTAGTGCCTCTCTAGTGCTTTACTACTAGTTTCTAATTATATTTAGGAGGAGATCCTTGCTACCTAGCTTATAGTTAAAAAGGCCCTCTACGTTAAGAAGAATAACGCTAATATCACGCCTAAGAAGCATAAGGCTAAGGAAGTAGAGATTTCTATAGAGATAGAGGACTACTAGGTAGCTACTTTAGAGGAGGCTACTACCTACTAGCACTACCTCTCTAAGGAAGTAGATAAGTAGACTAAGTTATTATATAAATAGCATAAGGAGCTCTACTATTATTATTTAGACATAGAGTAGCTTACTAAGAGTAGATAGAGGTATAGGAGTTATAAGCTGCGCACGCCTATGAGTTACTTAACTCTTATAATAAAGTTATAAGTTTATATAATCCATATTAGTACCTTATTAATACTTATCTAGTTAATATTTCTAATATATTTTAGAAGTATAAGGCTATTATTTTTAAGTCTAATAATAAAGATAATAACACTAGGGAGATAGGTACTAGCGCCTAATAGATTTAAAATTTCTAACAGCGCCCTTAGTAGGTTGCTAATAATCTGTAGATAGTATATAGTTACCTTTAGGTATTTTCCTAGTCTCTTCTCGCCTTATTAGGGGCCTTTAGGCTAGTGAATTAAGATACCTAGCTAGTATATCCTATTTCAACCTAACTACTAGTTCCCTATTAAATTACTTATTGAATTATATAGGGATCGTGATTTTTTTACTTATAATTATGCTTTATAGTTATTTTATAAATCTATAGATATATTATATTATAGCTCCTATAAATTATCTAGTTCGCTATAGCCCTTCTATTTAATAAGGTAAGAACGGTTTTATCTAGGGCCCCTACAGATAATTATGTAGTCTACTATATAGATATTATTATTATTATTAATTATGATATTTCGTGGTAAGACAGCTGAGCTAAAAAAGGGCTCTAATTGCATAGGTATAAAAACATTATAAGTTCAGTACTCTCTATCAATCTTTACCTTATATGCTCATCCCCTATTAATTACCTATTAGACCCTGAATAGGCCTAGATATTTATTAGAAAGTTTATGAGAAGGCTGCTTCTACTTAATATTTTAAGTTATAAGTAATATAAGGTCTCCTATAGTGAAAATAATAGGGGTCCTCCTCTAATTATAGAACTTACTATATATTCTATTACTCTTATAAAGCAAGTTAGTAGTAGCTAACCTTTAGGTAAGTAGACTATAAACTCTCTTATATGCTACTAGGACTAAGGCCTTTAGCTATGGTTTAATATTATTAGGTCTATAGGGAGAATATCCTATTAATAGCTTAGCAGGTAATATCTTAGTAGCCTTATAGTAGGACTTATTATAAATAAATTAAGCTATGTTAAGCTATATTACCTAATTATCCTAGTTAATATTATAGAAAGCCTCTAAAAAATGCTTAATGCTCTGATTTTAGCATTTTATTTAGCTATTAGAGTAGGGGTAAAAAGCAGTACTAATCTTCCTCTTGATAGCTAGCAGGTAATATACTTTAGACTAGAAATTGCTAGTAAATAGCAATCCTTAATTAGATGTAATAGCTTCCAGGAGCCTGAATATAAGGAAGATATATTTAGTAAGCAGTATAGCTAGCCTATTAGCTATAAGTAATTCCCTAGTAGTAACATATAGGGAGTATTTTATAAATTAGTTAACAATAATAAGAATACTATTATAAGCCTTATTTCCTATTATAAGGAATAGTAGTATTTTAGTAATAAAGATAATTAATGTTTATTAAAAGATCTAGGTAGGTACTATTAGGGGCATAAGTTCACTATATAAGAGGTAGTATCTTGGTTTTATATATTAATATATTATAAATATCTTAATCCATTCCTTTATATTTCTCTTCTATATATTCTAGAAAAACGATTTTCTAATCCTCTTTAGTATCTTAGTAATACCTTAGTAACCTCTAGATAGTTTATTATAGAATGCTCCAAGGACTTTTCCTAAAGTAGGTAGTTATTAGGGATATATAAGCCCTCTTAGTATCTTAGGATAATTGAGTTATCTAGTAACTACCTTATCCCTTATTACTCCTATTCCTTATTAATATAAAAGGGATCTTTCTATTAGGCTTCCTTAACTTATTCCTAAAGCAAGGGTATAAGTTATTCTAAGGAGGTATTTAATAGTTAAGCACCCTATTGCTACCTAGTGCCTACCCTCTAAATAATAGCCTTATTAAAATATTATAGAAAGTCTTATAGGAGCAAGTCTCTAGCTTTAGTAATCTATATATCCCTAGGGGTATAGTTAGGTCTTTATAAGAGGCTATTAGCTAGGTTATAATAGCTAGGCTAGTATTTAATTTCAAAGTTAAACGTTAATAGGTCCTATAACAGCTAAGCCTAATAGCTGCTAAGCGTCTTCTTATTAGCGAGGTACTAGTAACCTAGGTAGTTAGTAATAAATTAGATATAATACTAGGAGTAACGTAAGTAGTATTACTACCTCACTGCTACCTCCTTAATAGCTAGTTATCACGAGCCAGGATGAGATCGTAGGGAAAAAGACTTATTGGACTACCCTATAGGAGTCTATAGAAGGGGGATACCGGGTAGCGCCTCGGATAACAGGCTATCCTAGCAGTCTATAGAAAGGGAATACTAGGTAGCGCCTTAGGTAACGGGCTATCCTAGGGAAGTCTATAGATAGTGGGTACCGGGTAGCTCCCTAGATAAGTTCTCTAGCCCTCATATATCCTTATATAGTAGACTAGAGGGCTAGAGAAGAATAAATATTCGATTTTATACCTATCTATACTAACTCTTTCACTCTATACTATACCTGCTTATAATATATTCTTCTCTTATACCTATACTAATAGGGGTGTAGACTATTAGAGTAGTGCTATATATAATAATAATACCTACCCGCAGGTCTACTAGGGAGGCAGGATCCCCTGCTAGATAGGAGCTATTAAATAGCTAAATTTAGGATAGGATACCTACTAATTAGAATAATAAAGAGAGTACTAGTAAAGAACTAGTTAATTAATTAATAGAGGCTAAAATAGATCGTCTTATTAAGGAGGAAGAAAAGAAGAGTTAACTAAAGTATAAATAAGAATATCTCAAGGCCTTAAGGGCTAGCTAACTATTAACCCTAATAGATAACCCTACTACCTACTAGGTAGTTATTAGTAGCAACCCCGAGGCGAAGAAGCACTAGTTAGAACTTTAGGGGAAGCACCTCCTAATACTTAGGTATAAAGGGGGCACCTAGACTAATTATAATTAATTTATATTTAACCTCAACGTATAATTTAAAATAAATAAGATTACCCTAGACCTTGAGAAAGTGCTATATACTACTAGGTGCCTAGAAGGATTAGTAGGAAAGCAATAGACCTTATATCTTTCTATTAGATATAATAATAAGGCGAAGAATATTACTTTGGTAATAATAGAAGACTAATTAACTAATAGCATAGCTAATAAGGGGTCTAGGATCCTTAGTATATAAATTCAGCTTAAACAGGCTTACTAATAACTAGGATAGTTATACTAGAGCTTTATTAATTACTACGAAGGGATTAAGGGGGAGAGCCCCTACTAATAACTAGAGTAGATCTAGGTAGCTAATATAGTAGCTAGATTAGACCCTAAGCTCTAATACTATATTATAGCGAATAGATTACTAAAATCGCAGCTCGAACTTAATATAAGGGCTAGGAATGCTAAACTTATAATTAATATATGAATATATAGGCTACTAATAAGGGACTAGAGGACTAACTATAAGGAATAATAACTAGAGGGCTAAGCTACTAATCCAGAGGAATAGATCGAGGCTATAAAGGGGGACTATAGCTATACTAGTACTTACTAGGAGCATACTAAGGACTTATAATAGGATACTAGGAGGGAAACTATTTATTATAATTATAATAGGAAAAGCTATATCTCCCCGAGGTGCTTATACTATAAGAAGTATAGCTACCCCTATTATAAATACAAACCCTATCCTAGCGAATAACTAGAGGAGAACTAGGTAACTATACAGGCGGTTTAGTAGGATAGCAACTAGCTACGTTGCTTTGAAATAATAATATAGGTCTGGGTTATAGGTAGCTAGAAGATTAGTACTACGCTTATTAATTATAGAGCTAATAAGAATATTATAAACTAGAGGGTTATAACTAGTACCTAACTAGAGGCTAACGACTTAGAACCTATAAGGGGAATATAGGCATCCAAGGGACCTAACTATAGTATATAGAAGTTAGTTACCCGAATAACTAATAGTATAGGCGTTTAGCAGATAGTTTTATATAACTTCAGGATTAGTAATAGTAATAGCTATAATACTATCCTAGGGATCCCTTAGTGCATATTAGAATGCCCTAATATTAATTAGATAGAGTTAGGCTAGACCTTTCCTCTATATAAGAAGAGCATTCGCCTTATTATAATTAGAAAAGAGCTTAGGTATATTAAAAATAAAGCAAGAGTAGTACTTATAAGCATACTATAGATTAACTAGATATTAACTACTACCTACTAGGAGCATACCTAGGAACCTGAGGATACTAAGGATATTAAAATAAATATTCTACTAGAGTACTAGGATTTTAAAAAGGTATTTAATATTAACCTAGTAGGAACTATACTAGAGTTTAGGACTAATAGGAGCTACCCTATTACCCTATTAACCTAGAGCCTAGGACTAAGCCCTTATTTAAAATAATCTACCTATTAGCTGAGAAGGAGCTGCAGGAGTTGAGGGATTATATTTATAAAGCCCTATAAAAGGGATAGGTTTACCTATTAATAAGTCTAATAGGGGCGCTAATCCTATTTATTCTAAAGAAAGAAGGTAAGTTAAGGTTATATATAGACTACTAGGGACTTAACTAGGTAACTACTAAAAACCGCACCCCTCTCCCCCTAATTAATAAAATCCTTAATTAGCTCTCCTAAGCGAAGTACTTTACTAAGCTCGACCTTAAAGATACCTACTACTAGGTGAGGATCTAAGAGGGAGATAAGTAGAAGATAGCATTCCGCATATAATATAGTTACTATAAATATTATATTATGCTATTTGGGCTTATTAACGCACCTGCTACCTTCTAGATATTTATTAATAAGTTACTTATAGGCCTAGTTAATATTGGTTATATTATGTATTTAGATGATATTTTAATATTTATTAATAATATAGACTCCTATATAGAGGCGGTGAGGCAGGTACTCACCTCGTTAGAAACTAATAGCCTCTATGCAAACCCTAATAAGTGTGAATTCTATAAGGAATAGATCGACTTTCTTAGGTTTATAGTATTATTAGATAGGATTACTATAGAATAGGAAAGGGTCTAGGTAATTGCTAGGTAGCTAGTACCTACTATAATATAATAAATTTAATAATTCCTAGGATTCATAGGGTTCTATAGGAGATTTATTAAGAATTATTCCAAAATCTCTAGCCTACTTACTAATCGACTTGCTAATATAGCTAAGGGATAACTAGTAATAACTAGTAAGGCACTAGTTGCTTTCTGCTAGCTCCGCGCTTTATTTATAGAGGCACCTATTTTATAATACTTTAACTATATGCTCCTAATTCGCATTAAAACCGATATATCAGACTTTATAATAGGGGCGATATTAAGCTAGCTAGAGGGGGATATATAGAGACCAGTAGCATTTATATCTCAGAAGCTTAAGGGTGCGCGACTATAGTATAGTATGCTAAAAGCAGAGCTACTAGCTATTAGAGAGGTAGTAGTAAGGTAATAGTATTACTTGCTTTACTCTTAGCACTATATCTTATTTATTACTAACTACCCAAGTCACTAGTACCTCGCTAATAAGAAGATACTTAGCAGCTATTAAGCATAGCTACTATAGGACCTATTGGTATTTGACTTTGAAATCGAGTACTAGCCTAGTTGCTATAACTTAGCTAATAGCTTCTTACGATGACCTGATTATACCCCTGAGGATATAGAGATCGAGGAAGTTAGAGACTCGCTCCTATAGGATATTCTATAAT
Organism: Colletotrichum sansevieriae; assembly: GCA_026260285.1. Lineage (NCBI taxonomy): Eukaryota > Fungi > Ascomycota > Sordariomycetes > Glomerellales > Glomerellaceae > Colletotrichum > Colletotrichum sansevieriae. The sequence goes on along the minus strand of JAOQIF010000265.1, from coordinate 70,924 downwards.
ATTTTAACTAAGCTACTATCTAGAAGGTAGGTACTAGGTGATAATAAGGTGCTTAACTATTAAATACCTCCCTAGAATAACTTATACCCTCGCTTTATAACTAAGTTAAGGAAGCTTAATAGAAAGACCCCTTTTATATTAATAAGGAGTAGGAATAACGAGGGATAAGGTGGTCACTAGATAATACTAATACTATATAATACTATGAGGGCCTATATATTCCTAATAACTACCTACTTCGGAACGAAGTCCTTAGAGCGTTCTATAAAAAACTATCCAGAGGTTACTAGGGGGTTACTAAGATACTAAAGAGGATTAGAAAGTCGTTTTTCTAGAACTTATAGAAGAGCAATATAAAGGAATATATTAAGATATATATAATATATTAGTATATAAAACTGAGATACTACCTCCTATATAGCGAACTTACACCCCTACTAGTACCTACCCGGCCCTTTTAATAAATATCGATTAACTTTATTACTAAATTGCTGCTCTCCCTTATAATAGAAAATAAGCCTTATGATAGTATTCTCGTTATTATCGACTAATTTATGAAATACTCCCTATATATCTCTACTAAGGAGTTACTTATAGCTAATAGGTTAGCTATACTACCTACTAAATATATTTTCCTTATATTCAGGCTCCTAGAAGCTATTATATTTAACTAAGGATCGCTATTCACTAGTAACTTTTAGGCTAAAATATGCTACCTGCTAGGTATTAGGAGGAAACTCAGTACTGCTTTTCACCCCTAGACTAATAGCTAAATAGAACGCTAAAATTAGAGCATCGAGCACTTTTGATAAGCCTACTATAATATTAACTAGGATAATTAGGCAATATAGCTCGACCTGGCTTAATTTATTTGTAATAATTCCTACTATAAGGCTACTAAGATAATACCTGCTGAACTACTAATAGGATATTCTCCCCGCGGACCTAATAACGTTAAACCCCAGCAAAAGGTCTTAGTCCTAGCAGCATAAAAAAGAGTTTAGGGTCTACTTACCTAGAGGTTAGCTATTACTAACCTGCTTTATAAATATAATAAAACATATACTAAGTTCTATAAATAGAGGAGGACCCCTATTATTTTTACTATAGGAGACCTCGTATTACTTTTAACTAAAAACATTAGGCAAAGGCGGCCTTCTTAGAAACTTTCTAATAAATACCTAGGCCTATTTAGGATCTAACGGGTAATTAATAGGGGATAAGTATATAAGTTATAGATAGATAAAAACTACTAAACTCATAATGTTTTCGCACCTATATAATTAGAACCCTTTTTTAGCTTAGCCGTCCTATTACGAGAAATCCTAATTAATAATAATAATAATAATATCTATATAGTCGACTATATCATTACCTATAGGGGCCCTAGATAGAACTTTTAGTACCTTATCAAATAGAAGGGCTATAGTAAACTAGATAATTTATAGGAACTGCAATATAATATATCTATTGATTTATAAAATAACTACGAAGCCTAATTATAGGTAGAAATATCACGATCCCTATATGATTTAATAAGTAACTAGTAGGTAGTTAGAAATAGGGTATGCTAGCTAGGTATTTCAATTTATTAGCCCGAAGGCCCCCTAACGAGGCAAGAAAATAAGAAAACGCCTAAAGGCTACTAATAAGATAGAAAAAGATAAGAAAATGCTTAAAGGTAACTAAATACTACCTAAAGATTATTAGCAGCTTCCTAGGGGTGCTCCTGAAATTTTTAAATCTACTAGGTGCTAGTGCCTATCTCCTTAGAGCTATTATCTTCGCTACTAGAGTTAGTAATAATAACCTTATAATTCTAAAAGCTATTAGAATATTAACTAGAAAAGCACTAGTAAGGTACTAGCAAGGCTTATATAGACTTATAACTTTATTATAGGAGTTAAGCAACTCCTAAGCGTATATAGCTTAGGACTCCTATGCCTCTACCTAATACTTAGCGAACTGCTCTATCTCTAAATAGTAATAGCAGAGCTCCTCGTACTACTTATATAGTAACTCGGTCTGCTTCTCTACCTCCTTAGAGAAGTACTATTAATAAGTAATACCTTCCTCTAAAGCAGCTACTTAGTAATCCTCTATTTTTATAGAGATTTTAGCCTCCTTAGCCTTATACTTCTTAGGCGTGATATTAGTATTATTCTTTTTAGCCTAAAGGGCCTTCTTAACTATAAGCTAGGTAGCGAGGATCTCCTCCTAAATATAATTAGAAACTAGTAATAAAGCACTAGAGAGGTACTAGAGAGGTACTAGATAACCTACCTTATTTTTAATATATTATACCTAAATATCAGGCTCGGAGCTACCCTTATCTATTAGCTACTTAAGCTTATTAGCAGCGCTTATTATATAACGGGTAGGCTATAGAGACTTAATAGCTAATGACTAGAAAATAATAAATAGAACTTATATTAATATAGGCTTTTCTATTATCTATTTTAATATAATACTTTTATTTAGTTAAAGCGTCTAAAATTATATAAATTAGTAATAAATTCTAAAGATAAACTAATAAAGCACTAGATAAGTACTAGCTAAGGACTAGATACTTACTATTGCTCTTAAAATAGATTATTAAGCTTATAAGGAGCTTAATTTCAGTGATATCCTCCTTAGGCAGCTCCTACTTCGCTTACGCTAGGAGGTAGTAATAGCAGGAGCACCCCTAGAGCTCACTTGCTATAGGGATATAGGAGGTATCTAGCATACTAGCGGGGAAAGGAGTAGCGTTAGTAGAAGAAGATATAATAATAGATTCGTTATATAATAATTAAGATAAAGTTAGTAATAGGGGAGCGAGAGACTAATAGCAACTTATTAGTATTATAAATCTAAAGAAGTAAGAGGAAGGATTTTAAGCTAAGCTAAATTTGAAATACTATTTATACTTTTTTAACTTAATACTAAAGTTGGCTTTTTATATAGCTAAAAAGAAGATAATCCCTAGACTATTATATTATTCGCCTTCATCTAAACCTACTATATATAAAGAGGTATTAGGTAACTACTAGATAACGACTAGTAACCCCCTATACTATAATAATAACCTCTTTCACCCCTAGAGAGAGAATATCTTTATTACCCCTATAAGGCTACTAAAAATATAATAACGAGCAGAAAATATAATAATTCAGAGGGCGAATTTAAAGCAATAAAAACGAGCCTAAATAATAATACGTTTTGGTATAACCCCGCGAAGAAAGGAATAACCCTCGCGAGGGAATTTGGCTATAGGTATATAGATAACTACTAGGTAGTCCTAGACCTTTATATAGAGAGCTATAAGAGTGGCTAGGGTAGAGGATAGGTGACTCACTACTAGCTAACTGCTCCTCTGAGCTTCTTATCTATAAAGTCCCTTAAATACCTGGGTATAGAGCTATGAGAGTAGCTAGGGTAGAGGATAAGGTACCCTATTACTAGCTAACTACTCCTCTAAGCTACCTAGCTATCTAAGAAAGAGTTATATAGCTAGAGCTAGGGATGCTGAATTCTAGACCTATAGGAACTAGGAACTAAGAAGACTTATAGGTAGGTACTAGGTACCCTCTAGATAACTATAGAGTAGCCTAGTCTAAGGATAGACTAGTTTAGAGAGGGGGGATTATATTATAAGCTAGGATGAGATTATAGGGAAAAGGACTCATTAGACTACCCTATAGGAGTCTATAGAAGGGGGATACTAAGTAGCGCCTTAGATAATAAGCTATCCTAGGAGTCTATAGAAGGGGAATACTAGGTAGCACCTCAGGTAATAAGCTATCCTAGGGAAGTCTATAGATAGGGGGTACCGGGTAGCTCCCTAGATAAGTCCTCTAGCCCTTATATACCCTTATATAATAGACTGGAGGGCTAGAGAAGAATGAATATTCAACTTTACACCTATCTATACTAACTCTTTCACTCTGTACCATACCCGCTTGCGACACTAGTAGCTCTACTTCTAGCATACTATATTATAATTATGCGCCCTTGAGCTTCTGAGATATAAATGCTACAAGTCCCTATATATCCCCTTCAAACTAGCTTAATATTACCCCTCTTATAAAGTCTGATATATTAGTTTTAACCTGAATTAGGAGTATGGGGTTAAAGTAGTATAAAACAGGTACCTCTATAAATAAAGCATAGAGCTAATAGAAAGCAACTAATACCTTACTAGTTATTACTAGTTATCCCTTAGCTATATTAGTAAGTTAGTTAGTAAGCAGGCTATAGATTTTAGAGTAATTCTTAATAAATCTTCTATAGAACCCTATAAATCCTAGAAATTGCTAAATCTCTTATATTATAATAGGTACTAGCTACTTAGCGATTACCCAGACCCTCTCCTATTCCATAGTAATCCTATCTACTAAGACTATAAACCTAAGAAAGTTAATCTATTCCTTATGGAATTCGTACTTATCAGGGTTTATATAGAGGCTATGAGCTTCTAACTAGGTAAGTACCTATCTCACTACCTCTATATAGGAGTTTATATTATTAGTAAATATTAAGATATTATCTAAATATATAATATAAATAATATTAAGAATAATATTAACTAAGCCTATAAGTAACTTATTAATAAAAGTCTAGAAGATAATAGGTATATTAATAAGCCTAAATAGCATAATATAGTATTTATAGTAGCTATATTATATATAGAATGCTATCTTCTACTTATCTCCCTCCTAGATCCTCACTTAGTAGTAAGTATCCTTAAGGTTAAGTTTAGTAAAGTACTTTGTTTAGGAGAGCTAATTAAGCATTTCGTTAATTAGAGGGAGAGGGGTATAGTTCTTAGTAGTTACTTAATTAAATCCCTAGTAGTCTATATATAACCTTAGCTTACTTCCCTTCTTTAGGATAAATAGGATTAGTACCCCTACTAGACTTATTAATAAGCAAATCCACCCCTTCTATAGGGCCTTATAGATATAATCCCTTAACTCCTCTAACTCTTTTTTAGCTAGTAGGTATATAGGTTTAAATAAGGGCTTAGACCTAAGCTCTAGGTTAATAGAGTAGCTCCTAGTAATCCTAAACTCTAGTATAATCCCTACTAGGTAAATATTAAATACCTTCTTAAAGTCCTAGTATCCTAATAGGATTTTATTCTAATCTCTCTAATATCCTCAGACTTCTAAGTATCCTCTAGGTAATTAGTAGTTAATATCTAGTTAACCTATAATACTTCTATAAGTATTGCTCTTATTTTATTTTTAATATATCTAAGCTCCTTTATAGTTATAATAAGGCGAATACTCTTCTTATATAGGGGAAAGGTCTAGCCTAACTCCCTCTAATTAATGTTAGAGCACTCTATTATATACTAAGGAATCCCTAGGATAGTGTTATAACTATTACTATTACTGATCCTAAAGTTATATAAAGCTATCTACTAGATACTTATGCTATTAGTTATTTAGAATACTAACTTCTATATATTATAACTAGGTCCCTTAGATACTTATATTCCCTTAATAAGTTCTAACTTATTACCCTCTACTTAAGTATTAGCTATAATCCTCTAATTTATAATATTCTTATTAGCTCCATAATTAATAAGTATAGTATTAGTCTTGTAGCTACTTATAACTTAAACCCATGTTATTGCTTTAATATAATATTGCTAGTTACTATCCTATTAAACTACCTATATTACTACCCAATCCTCCTTTAGTTATTTACTAAAGCAGGGTTTGCCTTTATAATAAAGGTAGCTATACTTCTTATAGTATAAGCACCTTAATATAATATAGCTTTTTCTTTTATAATTATAATAGATAATTTCCTTCCTAGTATCCTATAGTAAGTCCTTAGTATCCTCCTAGTAGTTATTAATATTACGATAATCCCCTTTTATAGCCTTAGTTTATCCCTCTAGATTAGTAGTTTAGCCCTCTAGTTATTATTCCTTATTATTAGTCCCCTAATCTCTTATTAGCGCCTTATATACTTATATATTAATTCTAAGTTTAATATTCCTAGCCTTTATATTAAGGTTAAGCTTCGATTTTAGTAATCTATTTGCTATAATATAGTATTCGAGCTCAAGGTCTAGCCTATCTACTATATTAGCTATCTAGATCTCCTCTAGTTATTAATAGAGGCTCTCTGCTGTAATCTCTTTATAGTAATTAATAGAGCTCTACTATAATTATCCTAGTTACTAGTAAGCTTATTCAAGCTAGGTTTATATACTAAGGGTCCTAGACCTCATATTAACTATGCTATTAGTTAACTAATCCTTTATTATTACCTAAGTAATATCTTTTGCTTTATTGTTATAATTCATAGAAAGGTATAAGGTCTATTACTTTTCTATTAATCCCTCTAAATACTTAGTAATAAATAATACTATCTTAAGGTCTAATATGATCTTATTTATTTTAAATTATATATTAAGATTAAATATAAATTAAATAAAGTTATTTTAGATACCCCGTTTATACTTAAGTATTAAGAAGTACTTCCCCTAAAGTTCTAACTAGTACTTCTTTGCCTGAGGGTTATTACTAATAACTACTTAGTAAGTAGTAGAGTTACTTATTAAGGTTAATAATTAGCTAGCTCTAAAGGCCTAAAGATATTCTTATTTATACTTTAGTTAACCTTTCTTTTCTTCTTTCTTAATAAGCTAATCTAATTTAGCTTCTATTAATTAACTACTTAGTTCTTTATTAATACCCTTATTATTATTCTACTTAGTAGGTATTCTATCTTAAGTTTAGTTATTTAATAGCTCCTATCTAATAGGGGATCCTAAAGGTAATATTAGATTTATTTCACTAGTAGGCTTATAGGTAGGTATTATATTATTATATATTATACTACTCTAATAGTCTATATCCCTATTAGTATAAATATAACAGAAGAATATATTATTAATAGGTATAGTATAGAGTAAGAGAGTTAATATAAGTAGGTATAACTAAGGTTAAATATTCTTCTCTAGCCCTCTAACTTACTATATATAGGTATATAAGGGCTAGAGGACTTATCTAAGGGGCTACCCGGTCCCCCCCCTATATCTCCCGACTTCTATAGACTTCCCTAGGATAGCCTGATAAGCCCTTCTCCCTGCGATATTAACCTGGCTCGTGACACTGGGACTGGACTGCAGCGCGTCAGCAGGTAACCTGCACCTGCACAACGTTAGGCATGAAGACCATATCATGAACATGGTTCTTACCAAAGTCGATGCCTGTGTCCTGGCAGCGCCGAGCCGTTGAAATCCAAATCAGCCGGCGGGGTGAAGCGTAATTGATGCCTCTCTAGACTCTCCCGGCTGAAACGCTTCCAATAGAACAACAAAAGGAACATAACATGCCGCAAGCAGACCAGCCATCAGCATGTCTGAGGCTATATTCACTCTAACCTCGTGTCTCTCCCTACCTACGTCATGCATCACCCATCCCGTATCATCCTAAGAGCTCCATGCCGGCGCTCAAGAAGCGAGGGCCATGGAACGAGTGCAGCTAGCATAAAATATATCACCGAGTAGGGCAGTTTAGCGTCTCGGCCCCCTATATAGACACGAGCGTATCATCACCCTAGCCTAGCTTTGGCTGAAAGTCGACTAATAATTCGTTACTAATTGATATCAAGATAACCAACCCCTATAGTAAACACGCCTAAGAACAATGTAATTCCGTTGCTCCCACTTACTCCGCTACCTTATGTAATCATGCAGATCAAAATCTTATATTGCTCTGACCATATATATCTATTTCGAGGAACTATAACGATGTCGAGGAATCGTCAAGCTCTCTCCCGTGTTGATATCAGTTAGCTCTCTCTAGTTCCTCCTTCAACTCTTTTAGCTCTATCTCTATAGCATCAAGGCCCCTTTTAACGGCCTTTTATTCGTTCAAACGTCGAGCTTATTAGCGCAGAATCTCTTTTTCTTCTTCTTCGATAATAGTAATTCGGTCCCGAGCGAGGCTAACGATCTCGATATCGCTAACGGGGCTCTCGTGCTTTTCGAGCGTTTCTCTAGTGAGATGAAGTCGCTATTTGATTATCTCAGCCTTAACTCGGGCTTTCTCCTGTTCGTTATTCCGGTGCTCCTTTCCCTTCGTGCGTATATGCAGGACGAGGTTGTTGATATCGGTGATCGTTATCGCTGCTAGCTCGCGCATTTCCTTCATATTTCTCAACGCTTCTGTGTTACGCTTTAATAGCTCCAAGGCCTAGCTCTGAAGACTCGTGATAATACCCGCAAGGGTGTCTATGTAGTACATAGCTCCCCCTGTGGAGGATGGCGAATTCGATGCTACTATCAGGGATAGAGACCTAGAGGAACCCTGCAATCTATTGTGGGCTTTGGTGATAGAAACAAAGCAAACAAAGCTTTTGCGTGTGCAGCTCGAATCTCGTTAACAATAGTGGCACTCGGACGCCCTCCGGGCTGATTAGCGCTATTGATATCGGATCCCTGCTAGGCATGGGTAAACAGGATCACGGCAATGATTCGACGCCATAGAAGCCAGTCTGTTGTCACTAGTAGCGACGTGCCTGCAAATATATGGAAACAGTGCAAGATAACGCCTACGCCGCAGTCTTGCCCACTCTGCTGCATAGTACTGTGGCGTTAGCGGCTAGTCCAATCCAATTGCTCCAATCTTTTGTTTGAGGTCCGAGTCCCTTGAGCTAGCTACGATAGTCAGCTTTTGGAGCCTTTCCTTTGCTTCGTTAACCAGGGCGTTTCAACTTGCAACATCGCTTGGCATGGAGTCTTGTAGGTCGATGCTTGCTCGATTGTTATTGATAACTGCCACTATAACATTCCAGTGCCAATTCTTGGCCACTAGCATGATAATTGAGGCCCCTTTGTTCTGAGACATAGTTAGGACAGAGATAATCCTGTGATATGCTCGGTCTATCGGCTCCTGCATGTTGGAAGCTGGGCTGTCTTTGATAAACGTTGAACTGTGTAGAAGGCTGGAAACACAGTTCAGCGCTGCCGAAATCACGCAGCCAATTAGAAATATAGCGGGAGCCAGAGTCTTGTAGTAACCCCGCAGTGGACTGCCGTCTGTAGAGCGTCATATCCGTCTAGAAGGCCGGTCTGGGGATGATGAGCGACTTTTTCGCTGCCGACTGTCTATGTTATCCGCATCGAGAGCAGGGGCCGTCTCACTAGCGATGCCGGTATTAGGCATGTTGCTCGTGACAGGGTTGGACGGCAGGCCGGATTCGGAAGGCGGCGGGGTTTCCATCCTACGCATCTCAAGAGTGAAAGTATTCGAGTCTCCTTCGAACGAATGGGTATCGTTTACGTCTATCTGTGACAAAGGGCGCTCAGGCGAATCGGGATCGCTATCAGCTTCGGGGATATCATCAAAGTCGTAGGCACTACCTGAGGTAAATTCGAGCTCGTGGTGGAGATGCGTATAATCTAGTACGACGCTTAGGGGTTCTGGCTGGTGGTCCCCGACGAGGGAGGGCTGTTGGAGGGGAGAGTCAGCTATTGAAGGGTGTCGAAAAGGCATCTATTAGTGCAGTCTTACCTCACGGTGCCTGAAATACTCGAAGGAATTATCGTCGTATTCGTCTACGCTTACGCCCGCCTGAGCATCAGGTTCTTTAGTCACGGACTGCTCTCCAACGACTTCGCCTTTTCCCTCGGTCGCGGCTTCTCCCCTGGTGGCTTCGATGTTGCTCATAGACGCGCCTTGGTCGTTAAGGATGTAGTCGTTGCCCTCAACGTAGTTCTCGCCTTCGGAGGCGTTATCGTTGCCGTCGTTATCGGACTCGCGTTGGGACTCAGTGTAGCTGTCGTCGTCAGACTCGATGCGGCTGCCCTTATCTTCGGAGCCGATGTATCTGCCCTCGTTTTCTGACGCGGTGCCGTTCGCTTCGGGGGTGGCCTCGTCTTCGGGAGTGGTTTGGTATGGTTCGATATTGCTAGCAGCAGGGCCTGTCTCAATCGGCTGAGACTCGATGACCCCTTTATTCTTGCGCCCGTTGTTACTTTCCTTAGCTGCCGAGATACCCTCTTGTTTTTGATCGTTTGAGGCGATAACCTTATCGACGTGGGATTCTGCGACGGCCTTCTTGCGTGCAGGCTTGGGGTTGACGGGGTTTCCCCTAGAGATGCGTTGTTGCTGTTGTGATGTCGTGGCCTATGACGCCCGGCGCGTCCTTTGCGATGCTAGGGCTGAGGTAAGTTGAGGCTTTCCGGCGAGCTTGCGCGCAGTCTAGGAGTGCTCGGATTGCCGTAGCCCAGTCGTTGCAATGCTAGGAAAGATTATATAGCGATTGGAAGTACGGTCGGCTAAAACGAGCTGCGTTGAGCAGAAAGATGCAAACACACGGCTTAATTATTCAGGTCTGGCACGCCTTCTTGAGCTTTGCCGGGCTTTGAATATCGGGGAGGGTGAAGTCCTCTGCAGAATAACGCGAAACGATGGCGTGAGCGAGATGGAGTGGTATGTTGCAGCGCAATTGGACTATATCGACGTCCTTGGGGAGCTTGCTCTCGAGTTCAAAGTACTGTTCAGCGACGTCCTCGATTTGATCGGCTAAATCGCCGTAGTGCTTAATGAACTTGTCGATCGCAGCTTCCTAGTCTTGCGACCTCGTTATGCGTTGTTATTGGCGCATGATTAGCGATGTGGGTAGGATGTGGTGGGAATCACGAGGTGGTGCGGCAGTGATGTTTTGGGGAGAGCAGCCACGAGTCTTGGACGTCTGAAGGATAACAACAGGCGTGGGCTAGGCAGGCGGGGTAAGCCAGGCAGGCGCCTCTCCTTTTTAATAGTGCTATGAGGCAGCAACGCATCGAAGGAAGCAGCGACGCAGCTATCGCGCTTGCCCTGATCTGAGGATGCTGCTATACAGGGAAGTACTGGTATCATGTGACCTCGCCACTGCAAGAACTCTCACATTCGATCAATTTAATGGCTGAAAGACAGCTGAAGGCTGGGTCGTATAGCCTTAATAGTAGGGGTGATAGTTGGAATATTGAGGTAGGAGATTAAAGGTTAGCTACTGTGGGAAGATGCTGCGAGAACATGTACACAAGGCGAGACTGGAAATCAACGCGACAGCAGCGGGGGTCTAAGGAGGGCGGATTGTAAGGTATCTTCCTGGGAGAGGGTGTAACCAGCAGGAAATACGCATAATCCATTATAGTGACTATGAACCGAGCAACTGCATCAACCTCGGCTGGAACTCTTCTATACACCAACGCCGCAAGGCTCTGAGTAAAGCCAGAATTCTATAATATCTATGCAACGACCCCGTGCCTTCTACACGAATAAACTTAAAGACGACCTAGGGCGAGATAAGGTAAGTATACGAATAGTAGGTGAGACTGGAGGATAACTTATAATATCATTCTCTCTTTCGACAGCAAAAGAGAACTACTACTATAGCCTGATAATAGAGATCAAGGGAAAGGTTAGAGGGATGGGTATCGTAGTGCTAGTTAGTTGGTGCAGATGCAGCAGGTGGGCCATGAGCTACACCGAGAGTTGAGCCTTAGCCTTGTTGCTAGAGGTATTGGGTTGTTTTGTCTCAATGCTCATAGCAATAGGTTTGAGGCGGAGCAGGTAGTACTCGGAATGGCTAATGGTTTCGGGCAACTTAACTTCCTTAGTAGCAGTACTATCGCCACCGCTAATACTAGAGCCTGCCTCCGAGACGGAGTCGACGCTAGAGATAGATGATGTTGCTGCGCTGGAGCTTGCTGAGCTCTGGGTAGGCTTGCGTTTGCTACGTCCCTTTGGTGGCTGCTATACTTGCAGGGCTGCGGCGGTTCGGGCTATATCCTTGAAGACAGGCGAGGATAAAACCATGCAAAAGTCAACCATTTTGGCTTAGATATTTGCACCGTTTGTATAGCGCGGGATACAGGCTGGCATAATGCGCGCAGTCGTCGTGTCAAATACCTGCATAGCTATGTTATCGGGTTGCTAATCTGCTTCGATCGCTGTAACTAGCATTAGAGAATGCACGCAGCTATTCCAGTAGGCTTCCGAGTAGCTTCTAGTCGCTGCGCACTTCGATTCTCGGATAATAGCACAGAGACTTTGCAACTCTCGGAGAGCGGATTTTATATCCTAGGCTATATCTGTCAAATATATATGCTCCTCCTTGATCCTCTCGAAGTAGTGCAAGCTTTCTGCTTTAGTAATAGCATCGGAAAAGACGTTAGATAGGATAACTCTAGGACTACCTGCGATATCCCCAAGCTCGGTTAGCAGCGGGTGTATATCCGGGGGTAATTATCTAGGATCTAGAGGGATATGCTCTACCGGCTTCTCTGCGAAAAGTAGGTCGCCTATGCTCTTAATAGGGCTCTGCGATCAGCGGCTGCTAGTTTCAGAGCCCTGGGGTGCACTCTAGGGGGGCTCGAAGCGTAGCGCACCTAAGCTTGCGGCGTAACTAGGGGCCTAGCGAAGAGGCTATGCTAGTAGTAGCGCTGCTATCGCTGCTATACTAGTAGTTGCTAATACTAGATATCCCTAGGTCCTGGCCTAGCGTGGCCTAGCTAGCATATTCCTTCGGGAGGTTAGCTACTTAATTTCATTATCCTTATCCGTAAGAGCATCCTCTTGAGATAGTTCTACCTCGGTATTCGGCTCGTGTTCATCCTTATTTAGCAGTAGCACTGCTCCACGTCGCGGGCGGGCACTCGCTATACTCGCTGCCGGGGCTTTTGATCTCGCTCAGGGGGCTCGCTTCTTAGTAGCTTTAGGAGTCTTTGCGGACCTTGGGCGGTCTATGTTACTATTGATAGTAGCGAGGGGGGCTCGGGTTTCAGATATATATAGGATAGTCGGGGAGGGCTTCATCAGCGATCTTGAGATTGGCTGAGTACGCTTCCGCTTTCTTGACGTAGGCTTCGTTTAATAAGGCACCTGAAATTAAGCGTCGGCAGTAGGAGGGCGTTATAGGGGCGATGCGTTAGGATGGGCTTTAGTGAATGCGATGGCGATAGCGACCTCTTTGATCCAGGCTTCGATGACTTGGCTGCGCGCTGTTGTGGTTTGGTGATATCCTGGAGGCACGGACATTGGTGCAGATGTGCGATTGACTGGTGACAGAGTTGAACTGTGGTTGCATGCGACCGATGACTGTGGTGATAGTAGGAGTTATTTTATTGTTTCTATCGGGGTTGATGTCTGTGGTTTAGCGCGCGTTGGCTGTGGTGGGTTGGCTCGGCAACAGCTGCTTAGCAGTAGGGCAGTGGGTAGCAGCGCGTCACTGATAGGCCTGGTGTTATCGATAAGGATCCCCGCTTATCATATCATATGGTGCTATGATGCAATCTATGCAGGCTGGAACACTTTATCCATGTCAAAAACCTTGCACAGGTAACACTGCTTGTGCAGGTTGAAAAAGTTTTCGCCAGGCTCTAGTTATCTGATTAGCTGGTCACTATCGGAACCCACATCCGATCGCAGAAGACTTCAGATAGTTCTGCCCTCCCTTCGGGAGCAGCTAGACTACGATCTCCTCGAAGGCTATGGGAGCTAGCAGAATGTTACGCCCCTGCAGCATTAGCTTGGCTGTTCTAGCGTGGGAGTTCTATATGATTGTTAGACTCCAGGTAATATGTATTGGGTTGCCGGTAATGATGATATTATAGATAACCAGATATGCCTTCTTGCCCGTAGATAGCTCGATTTCTTTAGGTATAGCAATATTGACTTTCACGAGACCCTCTTTAGGATTAACGTAGTCCATCGTAGCGAGGACGTCTTCACTATCCGTGGAGTTTTACGTCTCCGAAATCGAGGCTAGAAAACCGACTCTTGGTTGCGTTCTGCCCAATTATCCAAGAGCTTGCATACCGTATTTGCTATAAGTCTAGTCTTGCTTTCACAGTCTAGCAATCTCTAGTCTATAAAACTAATCCTCTTCATACTATACTCAGGATTAGGAAAATATGAGTAATCGATAGGCGTAGTCTATTAACCCTTTAGTAAGCACTAGCGCATAACTACTAGACCGAAACTAATAGATATCGAGACGTACGAGCAATAATAAAAAATGTCGTTAAATAGAGTAGCTGCTAGCCTTGAGAGGGTTCGGCTTCGTTATGCTCTTAGCAGAAGCTTCCTTCTCTGCTGCAGCAAGAGCCTCTATCTATGCCTTTTTGATGCCGAGCTCGAGTTTGTGAATACTATGAAATTTACATCATGAGGTTTCTTGATCTCTTCCCATTATTATATGTGGCAACCACGGCCGCAGCATCCTGCTCGAAGGATCTATCTAGGCTAACACGTGCATCGAAGAGCTGCGAGCGAACAGTAATAACCTAGTTATTAAGAGTCTGGATTTAATCTACGGCAAGTTCAATTTTGTCTAACTTAATGCTATAAGGGCGTTAGTCTTTCTTCATTATTCATCCTTAAATAAGGATAAATATCTCCCAGATCTCAAAGCAAAACTCTGCCGTGTCGGAACTCCCATGCTAAAGCCTGACCTGAGGCCGGTCTAGGATAGCATTCAAGGCGCTATTATTTCCTTACTAGTCTTTAAATCATAACTCGATAAGCTCCTATCGTTACTGCAAAGTAATATCCTCCTCTCCCTTCTTCTCTATCTCTTAATCCTCACTATAGAGGAAGGTGAATATGGGTGGACGCTCTTCCCTGCATGCACCGAAAGCATAGAACCCTGGAATCAGCAATGAGGATCTAGCCAGCTACTTCCAAAAGCAATATCATAGCGCGAAATAATACTCAATAAGCTACTTGCACTCGCTAATACCTTGCATGCTCAATCGAGTAATACTTAGCCATCCGGGTAGAGGCCTAGAGTAGCCCGTGGCTAGGCTCCGCGCCTCCAAAGTTAGGTTTGTATGCAGCTTGTGGGACTCGATGCCGTCTTGTGGTAGGGGACTATAGCTTTAGTATTATATTTCTATTTATAAGAGAGTGAAAGGGAAACTAAAACTATAAATACTTCCGGGAATAGCATAGCTATCGTTGCTAATGATATTAAATTTGAAACTGCACTACATCTTAGCTTATCTTATATTATATATCCCCCTTATAAGAATTATAACTAATTACTATAGCCCTTAACCCCTAATATAACCTAGTAATATAAACTAATAAGATAATACTATTATTATATATTATCCCTTAGTTTAAATTAATAGAAACTATACCATTAGATAGCTAATTATAATACTTTAACTACTTCTGTTTAGTAAGTTAACTTTTAATACTTACTAATATTATTATAATAATATATACTCTTATACTTTAATTATTAACCCTATACCTAGTTTATCTTTAAGCATAGAATATTAGCTTCTTAGGAATATAGCCTAAGGACTTATAAACGCTAGAATAAGAGATAATAACTCTAACAATAAAGATAATACTTATAAACAGCTTTAGAAACTTAATTAAAACTTTAGGAAAATATAATCCTTATTTAATAATAATATAATTTAATCAAGGAACTTTAATAAGCCTTTTAAACTTCCTAAACCTAAACTATTAACCTTAAGTATTAGAACTAAATACTTTAGATGTTACAACCCGTCATGCAAGGATAATAGTTAACCGACCCACTCGGGCGTCGGGCAGCTAAGGCAAGGCATTTATACCACAGGATCATGGGGATAATAGGGACTTACTTAGGAACGGAAGAACTGTAGTATAGATTATGTAATAATAAGGAATAAGTAGAGATAGGAGATCTATAATAAGCGCTTAGTAGATACCTAAATAAGCGCTTATAATAAGCAAGGATATAAGTACTTATAGATAAAGAGACTATTTAGAATAGGACTTATATATAGTATAACCCTAAGTCTAGCTTATAGTTACACTCTTATAGCTCTTTAGCAATTAACTTAGTATTTATCCTTAGGATACTCTTAGCTTACCTTTACTATGAATTACTTATTAAGTCTAAGACTGATTACCTTAGCTTCTAAAGACTGATCTATAATAAAGCCTATAACTACAACCTCGCTATACTATTACTATATATTAATCCCTCGCTTCTATTAACAGACCCCACTATTAGAAAGCTAATTATGATACTTTAATTGCTCCTATTCAGTGTTACGACCCGTAAACAAGGATAATAGCTGAACGACCCACTTGGGCGTCGGGCGGTTAGGATAGGATATTTATCCTATAGGATTATAGGAATAATAGGGACTCACTCGGTATAAAAGAACTATAATATAAGTTATATAATAATAAGAAGGACTAACAAAGGATAAGCAGTCCTAACAAAAGGACTAATATAGGATTAGCAGTCTATACTTAGGGACCGCCTGGAGGATATCGGTCTAGGATAAGGATACTATTCGGGACTTATATATAGTATAACCTTGAGCCTAGCTTATAGTTAGACTTCTATAGCTCTTTAGCAATTAACTTAGTATTTATCCTTAGGATACTCGTAGCTTACCTTTACTATAAATCACTTATTAAGTCTAAGACTAATTACCTTAGCCTCTAAAGACCCGATCTACTATAGCCTATAACCTATAACTACGACTATAACCCCGTGTACTATTATAGTATATTAATCCCTAGCTTCTATTAGTAGACCCTTCTATTAGATAGCTAATTATAATACTTTAATTGCTCCTATTTAGTAAGTTAACTATTAATACCTACTAAATAATATAGATAAGATATCTTCCTATACTTCTACTAAGTCACCTACCCCGGGCTCCTCCGCTAGATAGATAACTTATAACTTAGCCTAGGAACTCGAAGACTATAAGATAAAGGAAGACTCAGAAGAAGATAATAATAATAAAGAACTTAAATAATAGCTAGTAAAGGCTAATAGTAATATTAAGTAAATATAGGGTATATTTAATAAAAGCGCCTAAGCTATTAATAAGCTCTAGGAAGCCTTCTAGCAAGTTACCTAATAGGTAGCTAAGCTCGAGAGTGAGAACTAGACCCTTCAGGCTGCTACTAATATTATTACTACGCCCCTCTATAGGGGATAATAGAAACTTAAGCTTAGTATACCTATTACTTATAATAGAACCCCTAGAACCCTTAAAGGATTTCTAATCTAAGTTAAGAATTATTAGAACTTTCACTATGGAGATTTCACTAATAAAACTAAGAAGGTAGTATACTTACCTTAGAAAAAAAGCCCTCCGATAGTTCGAGCGAATCCAGGAAGAATACCTTAAATATAAGACACTTAATAAATATATTATAGAAACCTATAATATCTATACTAATTTCTAAGGGTTTGAGGATATACTTCGTTCACTCTTCTAGGACCCCGATAAGAAACGATAAGCTAAGAGAGACCTCTTATAACTTTAATAAACTAAGTCTGCTAAGGATTATTCTGCTAACTTCAGGTAACTTAGCATCTAACTCGACCTCACCGAAGAAACTAAGATCTTTATATTCTATTAAGGACTTAAGGATGAAGTTAAGGATGAAATTATCAAGGTTAACTAACCCGATAATTTCCTCTAGTATACTAAACTCGCTATTAAGATCGATAACTAACTCTTCGAATAACGAAAAGAGCGAGGCGATAAACGACAAAACCTAAACTCCGGATATAAGTACTAGTAATAACCCTAGCATAAGTTCAATAATTAGCGAAATAACAATAGACCTCGCAATAACTAGAGTAATACCCGCTAGAGTACTGCCTATAGATAGTATAGCGGACCCATGGACCTCAGCATGATAATCAAGCCTAATAATAAGAAACCCTGGAACCCTAAGTGCTATAACTGCAATAAGCAAGGTTATATCGCTAAAGATTGCAAATAACCTAAGAAGCTTCCTTAGAAGCCGGTAGCCGAAAGACCCTAATAAGTTAATATAATCTCGAAAGCCCCCTATGCATCCACGTCATAGACCGGATATTATAATAACGACTGCTAAATCTACCTTAAAGATAAAGAAATATCAGGATACTACCCTTGAGATAGTAACTCTAGATAGTCTGGATATAATATAATAACCAAGACTCTAGCAATAATACACACTAATAATAATAAACTCATAAGAAAACCCAGAGAGCAACTCAACGAGATGCTGCGAATTCAATACTGAGAACCTACTCGCACTCCCTTAATATCGTAGTAAACTCGCGAAGAAGAGCTCGAGAATAATAACGAATAGAAGCTTGCACGTCTCTAGCTAGCTGAACTTGCATACCTAGAACAAATTCAAGACGAACCTCATAACCTAATATAGGAAAGGCAACTTAGTGCTATGCTTATATATATAGAATGATAAAAATACGCTTATAGCAACCCCGCAAGGATCGAATAAATTAACTAGGAACTCGATAAATAAAACTAGGAAGAATCCGATAAAGAACTAGATTTTTAGCATAACCCCCTAGAAGAATAATAACTATACTACCTTATGAATTAAGGTTCTAAGGGTTAGGTTTTAAGAAAAATCATAAAATATAGAAACCTTAATACCTTAAAAAAGTGTTTAATTTAAATATAGAAAGCTTTTTATTTTACTAATATATAAAACTCTGATTCTTTTTTATATTTATTCTTTAATATAGATATATATAAACGTTAATAATTTAATATTTTATAAGCTATAATATTAGAAATTATACTTCCAATTGAATATTATTTTTTGTACTAATAGGTTATAATATATATTTAATACTAATAATACTTAAGATTTATAAAAGTTTACTTATTCTCTAATTACTAAAAGTAATTAAAATAATACTCCCTATACCTAAGCCCTATCTTTTAATTACTAAAAGCGATCAAAATAATACTCTTTATACCTAAGCTCTATCTTTTAATTACTAAAAGTAATTAAAATAATACTCTATATACCTAAGCTCTATCTTTTAATTACTAAAAGCGATTAAAATAATCCTCTCTATACCTATATTTTATCTTTTAATTACTAAAAGTAGTTAAAATAATACTCTTTATACCTAAGCTTAATCTTTTAATTACTAAAAGTAATTAAAATAATACTCTCTATACCTAAGCTCTATCTTTTAATTACTAAAAGCGATTAAAATAATACTCTCTATACCTAAGCCCTATCTTTTAATTACCCTCCTCCCTCCTCTTACTCCTCTTCTTTAACCTCTATAATATCTCTCTCCTTAATACTTCTTATAAATACTAGTAATAGTAAATCTAATACCTCTTTTTTTCCCTTTCCCTCCTAGATCTATTATAAAGCTTATATTACTTTTAGGTTCTTTCTAACCCTAATCCTATTTATAATACTTTCCTTTGCTATTTTATAAAGATCTTATAAAAATAGTAACCTTTTTATTAAAGTATTATAAATTAGCTATATCTTCTTCCTCTTCTAAGACCTAAAAGTCCTATAATCCCTTCTACTTTTTAACTATTTATATTATAACTTAATATTCTTAAGTAAAAATATTAGAAAGCTTAATCTAAGAACTTTAATAAGAATTCTAAGTATAGTAAACCTATAAATTAAGTTTATAAACTTCTTTCCTTCTCTAAGGCAAAGCTCTTTTATAAAATAGGTAGCTAAGTAGCTATTTACTCCTTTCCCTTATTAGGTACTAAAGCCTTCCCCTTTTAAGAAGTCTTATAACCTAAGAAATTTAGGCCCCTTCTCTTAGAAAATAGCTCTTAATTCTATCTACCTCTTCTATAGCTTATATTGCTATATATAGATCTATATCTAAGTAGTAGCAGTCTTTACCCCTGCTGATTTATTAATAATACCCTTCTATTGCCTTATAATAGAAGCTAGTTATAGGTATTAGGCTCTATTAAGCTTCTCCGCTAAACCTTTAGCTTTCTATACTATATTACCTAGTGAGGATATAGCTCTAGTACTATATTTAGCTAGTAAGTAATATAATTAATCTTTAGATATAGCTCTAAATATTCAATAGAATATAAGCTCCCTAATATAGTAATAGTTATCCTCTATAACCTTAATCTCGTCTTCCTATCCTAGCTCCTTTATAATATCTTAGAATATAGCCTAGGACTAAGATATCCTTCCCGACTTATCCTTCGCTTCTACTTGAATCCTAAGGGCTTTAAGTATCCTAGGGGCTTATGAAGTTAGCTATAGTTACTTAGGTAGTTTCCTCTATAGGGATAATTAGCTCTTAGTTTCTCCCTCTTCCTCTACCTTAGTTATCCTATTATTAGACGTTTTATCTATTTCTAGAGCCTTATTAGGCCTAATATCTATATTATCTAAATATATATTATTATATCGCTCTCTAGAGTTCGCAGACGTATCTATTATAGATAAATTATTAATAGAGTTAGCTATATTATTATATTATTAAAGTCTTAGGCTATTCTTTTGATACCCCTTAATAATTCTTCTGACCTAGCCTTCTAACTACTATATATAAGAAAACTAAAGAAGACCTAACTAGAGAACTACTTATAAATAATATCCTAACTATACCCTAAACTCTCTAAGAATACTACTAACTTCGTAATATAAACTATATACTTATTTATCTTTATTTAGCAGTCTAGGTCCCGTTTAAATATAATAATAAACTAGCGAAAACGCTCGCCCTTATATATAGTTTTTATTAAGGTAGCCTTTATTCGTAGAGGTAGCTGAATTATTATAGTAGTCTAGTGCCCCTCGCTTAGCGATACTAATTGCAGCTTCTTTAATAAATAAGCCTTTTTAGGGCGTTACTAGCTATTAAATATAATATTATTAAAATAGATAGCCTTCCGTTTCAATACTATCTTTAATAAATTATAAATATAGGCTAAATTATAAGAAGATAGACCAAAGTATTAGAAAACGGAGCAAAGAGTTACGATAGTAGCTATACTACCTCCTATAATATACCTCCAACCTCTAAACTACTTAATATACTTAAGAATATATATTTCTAATGCTTATATATTCTATTAGCCCTTTTAATATACTAATATATACCGAGGTTTAGGCTTATTTGAGATTTATAAATAGTAGAATAACCCCTATATATAATTTTATAAATCTCAAATAGCAAATATTCTAGATCTATTAACTAGAATTAATAAATTTAATTATTACTAAACCCGGATAAATATCTAAGATACTAACTACTTATAACTTATAGTAGCCTATAAAACAACGCCCTTGAACCCCTCCCTTTACGAACTAGTAGTAATATAATATTCCATACTAATATAAGGGCTGAATAATAATATAATAAAGGGGTAAAATAATATAGAAGGGGTGATTAAATTAAAATTTAATTTAATATAAGTATATATAGCTTAGGGCTAAGGCTAGGGTATGGGTATGGAAAGGGATTATAAAGGCATCTTCGTCTCTGAATAAATGAATAAAAGCTGGATATAATAGGTTAAGCCTCCCCACGATACTATTTAGCTATATATAGAACGCTATAAGAAATAAGATATAGATATTTATATTTAAAGATAATAAAACGTTGTTGATTCGTTAAAGAGTGTGAATATGGATATAAATTAATATATAAGCCTTTAGCTCTAGTATAAAGTAATTAAGTAGATCACTACGTTAGTATACTTACTCTAGTACTATTACCCTAATACTTAATATTTAATATGCACACCTCGCGAGATAGCTCCTCCTATATCTAGCGCTAACCTGAGCAATAATATAGCTATAATTAATTAGATAATCTTACTATTTGAAAACTTTAATAAAGAAATATCGTGGAGTATTAAGAACTCGTTTGAAAGTAGTAGAAGTGCTATAGATAATAATATTAATAACACTAACGAGACCTACCTTAACCCTGAGTATAATAACTTAGACCTATTTGCTAAGGATTATAAGATAGATAGCGATATAGATAGTAATAGTAGACTCTCTACTATAGCACCCTCGATTGCCCCTATAACCGAACTAGAAGACCTACTAATATATATTAATAAGTAGTATTTAGCTCCCTAGGTTAAAGATAATATAATAGCCCCGGAATCCCGCCTCGTATAAAGGATTATTACTATCGCCTGACTTAGTTTTATCTTATATAGAAGCTACTCTATAGCAAGAGACGGGACCTAATTAAATAATAGGGGATACTACTTCAACCTAGTGAATAATAGTGCTTATAGCTTAGATAGTATCCTAGGGGAGATAAAGAGCAATGCTAAGTAGATAAGGGACGCTAGATACCTAGGTATAGAGCGGAAGGATAACTTAACCTATATATAGAAACGATTTCCTTATTATAAGATACTGCTAAAAGCAAAGGTCCTTGAGGCTATTACCTATAGTAAGAGTTTGCACTACTGCTCGCTATATCTAGAGGTATTATTAGATATAGATCATAACGCGAACACCCGAATCTATTATATTAAGTTTAATATAGATAGCTTCTTTAATATTATCCCGGATATCGCAGCCTTTAATAACTCTATTGAGTATATACTAATTCGCTAGCTAGCGAGAAAGCTAAATAGAAATATCTATATTCCCTACCTAATATTAAACCCCGAAACTTATATACTTAAAAATATACCGCTTTATAAGATCACTTATACCTATTTCAGATTAATCTAAGGATAGACGATATATATCTTCTTTCCTGGTATATATTAGTATATAAGGTCGCGCCCTAGCAGCCTATATAGCGTAATATAGCTAAGAGACGAGGAGCACTATATATTCTATAACGAGATCATAATCCCGAGCGTTATATAGATATTTAAGGAATCGATAATAAGCTATATTACTCTCTTATACTATAATATACTTAATAAGGTTATATTCTCCTAGAAACGATCTGCTTCCCCCTTATAGGTTTTCCCTCCTATTATCTCACCTCTAGCGCCTAAGTAAAAGCCTTAAGTTAATAGTAGCTAAGCTGCTATAGGCACCCGATATTAAGGAGTCTAGTAGTTCTAATAAGGTCTATATATTAATACTTAAGGACTTCTTCTTCCTTCTTAATAATAAGAATACTAAAGTCCGGTATAGAGGCATAGGTAATACTAAATCCTACCTCGCTAACTTCTAGGCAAAATAACGCAATATTATTAGTCTAGTAGATAAACCTAATATTAAGTATCTATAGCTTATCGATCTAGTAGTTAAGTAGTCCCTAGGTAGGGATAAGGAAGCTACTATACTCCTTGCATATAGGTATTACTAGGTTAATACCCTTAGGTTTCTCTATAGCGAGGTCAAGCCTGCCTTGCTAGCTACCCTCCTACCTAAGTAGTCTATATTATATAGTAATAAGATTAGTAGAGGCTAGTACTATTACTATAATATTAATCTCCTTCAAGACTCTATTAGCACTACTATAGAGCCTAGATTGCTGCTCTATAGCCTTAGCCTCTACTACTTCTAGAGCTATACTATAGGCAAGGAGGTCCTAGATACTACTAGCGCAAAGCCTTATGCTAACGACGTTCTACTCTATAGTAGCTACCTAGATAGCGTTATAATTAGGATGCTTTCTAAATCGTCTAAGCTAATTAATTTATATAACTAGTTCGACGCTATCCTAACTAAATCCTATAATTTCTTCTACTAATCGGTTAAATTAAATAATAAATATCACTTTTCGTAGCGAGCAGAGTAGTAGTGCATAAGCACCCTAGCATAATATATCGCTGCTAAGGATACTAACTAGATAGCCTGCGACGACTTCATAATAGCAAACCCAGCCCCGACCCTATAAGCACTAATACTATAAACACCTACTAGGAAACTAAAGCAGATTAGTAATACTATATTCTTCTATATCTAGTCTAAGATATATTAGCGCTTCGTTCTTTACTCTATTAGATTCTATATATATAAAATAGATCTTATTACTATTAACTACTAAGGTGATACCTCACCCCCGACCGCCTCCCTCCTTTATGCTATAATAATAATCCTCGCATAGTCCTTTATTAACCCTATTAGTCCCTATTTTTACTATATCCTCTTTAGCTCTAACTAGATCTCTATAGCCTTAGGGCTTATACTAGCTAACCCCGGGTAAGAAAATAAAAAAGGCTTAGGCCTCCTAGTAATTATTAAAAGTTATAGCTTTAGTTACCTCCCTATAGGACTTATTAATTAGAAAGCCTTCTACTTATATTAAGACCCCACCCCAACTTCCGAAACACCCCCACTTCCGAAACGCGTTAAAAACCGCGTTTTCGCATGCTCCCCTCTATATATCTATAACTTTATCTTCTTCGTTCTCAACTACTACGATCGATATTAATATTTTTAAAAATACTACTATGCTCTGGATAGCTATATATGATGAGAGCGATATTACTGCGGCTATTGTAGCTATGCATAGTAGTAAATCCTATTAGCAAGCCTCGAGAGAATAGGGTATGCTATATCCTACTATCTATCGCAGAATTAATAGCGAGGGGCCTAAGAAAAAAGCCTATATAGGCTAGCAATATATCTCAGCGCAGCAAGAAGCCTCTCTCGCTATATAGGTTCTTACGCAGGCATCGTTAGGCTTCGCTCCGAACTACTAATATATCTGAATCTTCGTGACCTGGATCCTCTATGCTAGTAGCGATACTCAACCCCTTAGCAGGAAGTAGATAGAGGGCTTCCTACGCTATAACCTATCCTATAAGACGGTAAGGGTATAGAAGATAGATACTAAACGTGCGAAATATGTTATAATTAATAGTATTAAGTCGTTCTTTGAGATCTTCTAACTTCTAGCTATTAAGATAATCCTAATAAGCCTTAGATAGAATATAGATAAGACGGGTATTACTAAGGGCTTATAAAAGGATTATTTAGTAGTAGGATGCGCCAGGAAGCCCTCGGTATTCGTTCAGAGTAATAAAAACCGCACCTAGATAACGATCGTTAAGTATATCTCTACTACTAGCATATACTTACCCCCCCTCGTTATCTTCAAGGGGAAGACTATATAGTAGCAGTAGTTCCCCGATAATCTATAGGAGTTTAAGAAGTAGTAGTTTATATTATTAGTAAATAGCTAGATATCGAATGCTATTAGTCTCGAGTAGTTAGATAAGATATTCATACCGGGGACTGCTGCTAAGGCGAGGAGACTACGATCTAAGCGTCTGCTAGTTATTAATAGCTATAGTAGCCACGTTTCTAACGATTTTATATAGCGATGCTATATATATGATATTTACTTAATATATCTGCCTGCGCACTTATCGCACGTTACTCAGCTACTCGATATATTAGTTTTCTCGCTTCTAAATGCGTTATATAGGTATTAACTAGTAGATCGGAACTTCTAGCTGAATTCGGTACCGATCGGCAAGCAGAACTTCCTTTAATACTATTTATATATAAGATCTAAAGCCCTGTAATCGCATATTATTAAAGCGGGATAGGTAGCAATAGGACTATAGCCTATTAACGTCACTAAGCTATTAATAAGTAAGTTTATCTTCACCCTAGCCCCTATAGACGTTCCGAGAGCGCTACTATAGAAGGAGGTAGCTATAGACGATTAGAACGTTGTTATAACTCCAGAAAGTATTATAGTTAAAATACCGAAGTCCTCTGCTGATTTGCTATAATTCAAATAGCTATTTTATAATAGCTTGCGGTTAGGACCGAGGGCTATCGATCTAGTAGTATATATACTATTTATTGAGAAGCTGGGCAAGCGTCTGGACCTTAATAATATATCTAGCGCTAACGATTAATAGATAATTAAGTCTCTGAGAGCTCAAGTCGAAGTACTATAGCTAAAAAAACGAGCTAAAGTCAAGCTAGATATAAATAAACGCTTCGTAATAATCAAATAGATAATCAAGAAGAAATAGGAGATATAGATTAACCTAAATCGAGCGAAATTAGTATTATCTAAAAGCAAATCGTTAGATAATAAAGAGAGTATTAAATTATGTATTTTCGTTGCGGATTGATTGAGATATTTAGCAATATATAAAAATATAATTATCGTAGCGAGGGTTAAAATGCATCGAAAGTGCTGTTTCGGAAGTGGGGGTGTTTCGGAAGTTGGGGTGGGGTCTTATAGCATAAAATCTAACTTTATTATTCCTAGACTAATAATATCTATTAATAAGAATAAGTTTCTTATTATTAAGGATTCTCTAGAGAGCCTCTTCTCCCTCCTCCTTTACCTACTAGAGAATAATAGTAATAGCGCTAAGATTAAGGTTATTTTTATACTTATCTCGCATCTTATCCTCTATTAGTATTATAAAGCTACGCTAGAGTATATAATCTTTAAGAATAGACTAGAGGAGTAGTAAGCATATATTAACTAAGATACTATCCCTTTTATATTCCTAGTGCTAGAATACTATATTAATATATATAGCTAAAGTATAGTGAAATCCGGATCTAACTAGACGATGAAATAGAGGACGCTCGAAAACTTCTAGGAATTCACTTAGGAAGACCTCCCCTATAACCCTATCCTTAGCTATACCTAATAGTAACTATAGTTGACCTTTAAGAATAATAACTAGTAATACTTCTAGCGTAGCATATATAAAGCTATTACTACTAGGGTTCTAAGGGCTCCTAAGGGTAGCTCCGACTAGCTCGCCACGTTCGAGGAGAGGCATTAGCAATACTTCTTCACCTACTATACTACCTTCCTATACCCTGCTAAGAATAGCAGTATTTCTAAGCAAGGTAATATAAAAAATATATAATCCCTCTTATATACTATTATTAACCTCTATAGCAAGCTTATCCTAAGTATAAACCTGCGAGAAGAACCTAGGACTATAGCCTAGCTAATACCTATAGCCTACTATAATATATAGATAGCTAATAATATTAACTACCTAGTTAATACCGCCCGGTAACTGAAATACTTATTAGTTCCTATGCTAGGAATACTAGTATAAGACCTAATTATATATAAGGGATCCCCTAAGCAAGGGAGCACCTAGCTAAGGGATACCTAGCTAAGCAATAGCCTTAGCTAGGAATGCAACTAGTAACCCCTAGCCTAGCCCGTAGTTACCCCACCCTAGCTAAGGGAAGAACGTTATAAAATAAGGCCCTGATATAGACTATATACTTTATAGCTAAAAAGAAATAAAAAAAGAATTCACTATCTAAAGTACCTAAGTTATAGCATAACCCCTAAAGCCTATAGCAACTATATCTCTAGACTGCTATTTAGATAATAACTAATATTAATATAAATATATAGCTTAGCACCCTTAGAATAAGACGACTGTAGATTCTAATAATATTAGGGCTCGTTCTGCTCTATTTATAGAGTTAGAGCTGCTCCCTATGAGGTATATATTATAACTATTTTTAAACCTGCCTACTTTTGAATTTCCTACTAAGCAAGACTTCTTCTAGGCATTAGTCCCCCGCTAGAGCCCTAACCTTAGGTATAATAGATAACTTAATAATTCTATTTCCTAATAAAGACTATATTAAGAAGCTTAAAATAAGATTAAAAGCTTATTTAAGATTTATAAAATATATAGCTAGGAGTTTTATAAATCTCAAATAGGTATATAGATAATAAAGGTAGATAATATAGATAATAGAAATAAACTAATATAGCTAATATAAATTATAATAGTTAGACTAAAGTAATAATATAATTACTCCGCCTTATCTATTTAAATATGAATTTTATTATCCTTAGCAGGAGACTTTTAAATAATTAAGCTAGCCTAATAGTTATAGCTAATAAATATTAGTCTAGAGGCAAATAGTGCTATAGTTAAACATAGTTGATATATAGAGGGATAACTCTGAAGTGGGTTAATAATACGGGTAGCTATTGCTATGAGGATAGTCGAACGGTAGCTAGACGGAGAGCTAGCAATATTGAAAAATAAAACTAGAGGGATTAATATAATTAGTACGAAGCTAAATAAAATATGTTAATAGGAAACGTGGTTTATTAGCATAGTTAGCAGGAAGGATAAAACCCAAATCGTAGACCTTATATAACTATTAGCTATAAGATGCAAGCTATCCCTATATAGCATATAACACGCCTAAGCATCTAATCCTATATCTAATAACAGCATTACCTAAAATAAAGTTAATAAACAGCAATAGGCTACGCGCTATAATAAGGTATCCCTGCGTATGAATTATTTAGTATATTTCGATATTATTTAAATTATTATATAAACTAAAAACTAATATAGGCTAATAATAATAAACGCAATATAAAAAAATAGCATACTATTAATAAAGCGGAGTTACACACAGCAGGTACTTCTATTCTCCCTTAGCAATAGGTAATCCAACTGCTATAGAGCACCCTCACCCGCTGCTTATAATTATTTCGCTATATCTCGCACTAAGGCCTTTAGGGCCTCAGCCTTATCCCTTATTTAACCGATTTTCAGCCTCAATCTTATAGGGGATATATGCTATTACTCCTAGCGCCCTACTATAGCTACTTATTACCTATTTAAGATTTATAAAACCTAAGGTATATAGACTACTAGCTCGTTTGCGCACGGACTATGGAATTATAGAGGGATTTAACGCAAGCTATAGAATATAAAATAAAATAATCTATATACTATCTATTATAACCCTATTAAATCGCATATGCTTTTATAAAACCTTATGCGATCCCTACTCTCCTGCTAGTATTTATAAAACCTTATTAATAACCGTAGTAAGTTAGCTCCTTTTATAAATCTCAAATACCCTTTCTCTATACCTATTCACGCTTTTATAAATCTTAAATACCCTGAGTTTCTTAATACTAACTATATATAAAGTTGAGTATAACCTGATAAAGATACTAATAGAAACCCGCAGTAGATAGCTAAACCCTAAGCTAGATAAGGGCAAGCAAAAGCGAGCTACTACTAATAATACTATAAATAAGAAGAAAGCGAAGCATATAATCCCGAGAGATAATAAGGATACTAAGACCCTTAATAGCTACTTCGAGGATAGAGATATATTAGCAGCTGAGGATAAGGCTCCTAATATTATTAAGCGCCCTAATAGTCCTAATATAGCTCCTAATAGCGCTAACGAGGCTAGGCCTAATTATCTAGATATTAAGGCTAGCACTATTCCCGAGTAGAGTTGGCTATTATCTCCTTAGTTTTTTATAAACTTACTACCTAATAAATCGAAATAGATAGAGACATATATAAGGGAAGTACTCGATACTACTAATTAGACTAAGCAATAATAGTACTTAGGATTCCCTCCTAGTATAGCTACCTATAAGAAGGACTTCGTTACTAAAGGCAGATATATTAAGCGCTAGTAGCTACCCCGTAGTATATTAAGTAAAGAGCGAAAAGATCTTATTAGCCTCTACTATAAGGCAGGCATAGACTTGAAGAAGAGGCTATTTAAGTATATGCTCCTAGGATTAATAGTGCTAATAGAGAAGGATATATTTATAAAGGCCTATTCGAACTTTATTTTATTATACCTTAGCCTTAGTAAACCTTATGAATTAATAGAGCTCTTAGATATAAGTAGTATATTATCCCTAGCTTATTTTAGATTTATAAAATATACCTAGCCTGGTTTTATAAATCTCAAATAGGCTGCTACTATCCCCTTAAAGACCTTTTTACTAATAGGAATAGTCGCCTGAATTGCATAGAATTTCCTCTACCTATTAACTATGCTAGCTATAGAAGGCCCTTCTAAGGAGAAGGCCTGCTATAAGAATAGCTGCCTAGATATTCCCGCTATATTAAGGGCGAAGGCGGTATTTAATTATATAAAGAGGCTAGTAACTTCGATAAATAGCGCTCTTAAGAAAGCCTTCTTATCCTCTAAGACTTATCTATTAGTAATTTTCTTAATACGCCCTAAGAATACTATAGTTCTGCTCTTGGATTAGCAGACCCTTAACTATAATAATATTAACTAGGATATAACGTTCGTTATAGATATATAGTTAATAATAATCTACTACCCTAATATCTTTATAGAATAGAAGGGTAATTAAAACGCGCTAAGGCAACCTAAGGATATTAGCTACTTTATCTAGGACTACTTACACGAGGACTAGATAAAGGTATACTTTATACTTTTATTATTTATTTATTACTATTATAACTATAAAGTTGCTACCTAGGAGAAGAAGATAATATTAAGCTTAGATTCAATAAGTTAAGCTAGATATTTCAATCTAATTATATCCCCTAAAGAGGGAGAAGAGGAGATATCTAAAGATTAATACTTTACCTTACTATTAGCTTAGATAGAGTAGATAATAGGAGGAGAGGAAGATAGAGAGAGTAAGCCTAGTAATAAAGAAGAGGTATATAAGAGGTTCTAGAAGGACCTTATAGCATTCCGAGGTATTAAGATTCTTTATTAATATAATAAAGTATACTTAACTTCACTCTTAGTATCTAAGATTAAGACTCTCTATTAAAGCATCTAGGTAGATAAGTAATATAAAGTCTTCTCCCTATTCTAGCCTAATAAGAAGATTAAGTTAAACTTAGAGGAGAAGGGTCTAGCTATAAAGGTAACTTCTCTTATAATTACTAAAGAGGATATCCTGCTTAGATATGCTAATACCTTCTCGAACGCCTAGAAGGTCTAAGGTTTTTAGCCTATATTATTAAATACTAGTGCAAAAGACCCCCTGCTCCTAGCTATTATAGCTAGAGAGGGTAGAGAGATAATTCGCTATACGCTTAATAAGTAGGCTAAGGATGCGAATAAAGGGTATAACGCTAGTAATAGTATTAACCAGGAGGCTAATATAGCCTAGCTAGCGGAGTCCTGCAAGCTGATGGGAGGCAACTTGCCAAAGAGAAATGACTTAGAGGCTATTATTAAGGAGTTTAAGATATTACGACCCGGTATGCATGATTAACAACCGAACGACCCACTTGGGCGTCGGGCGGCTAGGACAGGATATATATACTACAGGATCACGGGAACAACAGGGACTCACTCGGTACGGAAGAACTATAGTATAAGTCACGTAATAATAAGATAAGACTGAGCAGATAGTATAGATTACTAAGCACTTAGTAAAGGTTACTAAGCGCTTACTAACGATCACTAAGCGCTTACTAATACCTAGTTAGGAATTAGTAATAGGGAAAAGGGACTATTCAGAACTTATATATAGTATAACCCTAAACCTAGTTTATAGTCAGACTTCTATAGCTCTTTAGCAATTAACTTTATATTTATCCTCAGGATACTCTCAGCTTACCTTTACTACGAATTACTTATTATATCTAAGACTAATTACCTTAGCCTCTAAAGTTCCGATCTACTATAGCCTATAACCTACGACTTAGACCACGACCTAGTATACTATTACTACGTTTCAATTCCTAACTTCTATTAGCAGACCCTACTATTAGATAGCTAACTATAACACTTTAATTACTCCTATTTAGTAAGTTAACTATTAAAAACTACTAATAGTATAGATAAGAATATCTTCTCGCACCTCTACTAAATCACTTACCCTAAGAACCTCCTCTTCTTTATA
The DNA here is from genome assembly GCA_026260285.1 of Colletotrichum sansevieriae. NCBI lineage: Eukaryota > Fungi > Ascomycota > Sordariomycetes > Glomerellales > Glomerellaceae > Colletotrichum > Colletotrichum sansevieriae. Next base: position 39,568 of record JAOQIF010000265.1, on the reverse strand, counting down.
ATAATTAGTCCGAAACCTAGCTAAAGACCTTAAAGGAGCCCCTATAGCTATAGACTCTAATAACGAGGTAACCCTAAAGAAAGACACCTATAACCGCCTCTAGGCTAGAGTTAAGAAAAGGGATAATAACGCTGCTAAAATCCAGACTATATATAACGAAACTGCTATAAAACTCTAAGGCCTTAAGAAAGTAATATAGCAACTATAAAATAGCCCTTAATATATTATAGACCTAGAAAACGAAGTTATCCGTCTTAGAGGATAAAATAGCAATACTAATATTAAAGAACTCCAGGAAGAAGTTAGAACTCTACGCGCAGCTGCTAATATTATTATAACCCCTACTAGAGGATAACAGAAGCTTAAGCTCAGCCCCGTAATAACCTATAATAATACCCCCGGATACCTCAAAGGATTTCTAATTTAAGTTAAGAACTACTAGAACTTTAATTATAGTAATTTTACTAACTAAACCGAGAAGGTAGTCTATATAGCTACTTACCTCAGAGGACGAGCCCTTAAATAGTTTAAGCCTATCTAAGAAGAATTCCTTAAGTATAAAACCCTAGATAAATGCTCTATAGAAACTTATAATATCTATAGTAGTTTCTAAGGATTTAAAGACGCTCTCCGCTCGCTCTTCTAGGACCTTAATAAAAAGTAATAAGCTAAATGAGAACTATTATAACTTAGATAAACTAAATCTACTAAAGATTTCGCTATAACTTTCTAATAACTTAGTATCTAACTCGACCTTACTAAAGAAACTAAGATCTTTATATTCTACTAAGGTCTTAAAGATGAAATTAAGGATGAGATTATTAAGGTTAACTGCCCTAACGACTTCCTCTAGTATACCGATCTTATAATTAAGATTAATAACTAGTTATTCGAACGCTGCAAGGAAAAAGGCGAAAAACGATAAGGACCTAATTCGGGATGCAAGTACTAGTAGCAGCCTCAATATAAGTTTAATAGCTAATAAAACAATAACAGGCCCCGCAATAACTAGAATAATACTCGATAGAGCACTGCCTATAGATAACATAGTAGACCTATAGATCTCAGCATAATAACTAAGCCTAACGATAAAACGCCCTAGAACCCTAAGTGCTATAACTACAATAAGCAATATTATATCGCTAAGGACTGCAGATAACCTAAAATGCCTCCTTAGAAACCTATAGCAGAGCGACTATAATAAGTTAATACGATCTCAAAAGCCCCCTATGCATTATTATCATAGACCGGGTGCTATAATAACAACTGCTAAGTTCATCTCAAAGACAAAGAGATATTAGGATACTACCCAAGGGATAGCAACCCCGGATAATCCGGATATAATATAACTACCCCGGATACTTATCCTAGAACCCTAGTAATAATATACGCTAGTAATAGCAAGATCGTAAGAAAGCCTAGAGAATAGCTTAATAAGATGCTACGGATTCAATAGTTCGAACCCGTTAGCATATCCTCTATTATATATAACTAGAAACTAGAAGATAATAATAACTAAAAGCTCGCACGCCTCTAGTTAGCTAAACTCGTATATTTAGAACGAATCTAAGACGAACTATATAACTCTATATAGGAAAGATAGCTCGAAGCTATGCTTATATATATAAAACGATAAAAATACGCACGTAGAAACCCTGCTAAGATCGAATAAATTAACTAAGAACTTGAAGAATAAGTTAAAGAAGAATCTAATAAAGAACCGGAATATTAGTATAACTTACTAATAAAATAATAACTCCTTAGTATAACTAGCAACTAGACTTTCGGAAAAGGCGAAAGTTTACCCTATAACTCGGACAAACCTTATAACGTTGCTCGATAATATGCTTAGGTAGAGATCGCCTATAGGTATACCCCTAGTATAAATAACTCTAGCTCTGAAGAAGAAACTAATAACTAGAAAGATAAGACTAAGCAACTCCTAAAGTACTAGGAAATAGATATGCTTTAAGATAAATAATAATACTACTTCTCTAGCACCTTAGCAACTTAGCGGAATTAGGACTATATCCCTTAGCTATATATCGAAGACTACCCCGCGCTACGAAGCAACTACTAACTTCACTAAACCCTTTTCTAGCCTTAAGGCTTCTATAATAAGTATAAGGAATATATAAGAGAAAAACATAATTACTAATTCTACCCTAGAAGATATAATAATAAACCTATCCGCGAAGTCTACTTAATATCTATTATAGTTAGATAGACTATAGTATTATTCGAAGATAACCTTATAATCTTCCGACCTAGCCCGTAGTTCCCTATAAGATATTAATATAATAATATAATAAAGTAGGATAAATACTAATAAGACGAGTACTAAGTATACTATTAAGAAAAGGCATACGCCTAGAGAATTGCAAAAAACGGACCTAGACCCCTATAAGTTAGGATCCATAAGAATAGCCTTGCGAAGGTATGATAGGAAGGAAAACGGGTTACCTACCCTAGATAATCCGAGTAGCTAAAAAACTAGACTCGCCTATTAAAAAGGATTATAATAGGCAATAAGCAAAAGATCTATCTACTAAATATTATAAGGATATAAGGGTAATATTAAGCTTAAAGTTACTATTAACTAGCAAATAACGCTCGCGCTAATCGATAGTAGAGCTGAAGCTAATTATATCACCCCCCGAGCTATTAATACGCTAGAAGTATAATAGGGAGGAAAAGAACGACTATACCTTTTATATATAGCAAAAGGAGAAGAATTTAAGTACGAAGGAGGTATTATCTATAATAAGACTACGCCCCTCGAGATAAGCTACCTAGATCGAAAAGAAAGAATCTAATTTGATATTACTAATATAGGAATATATAATATAGTATTAGGATTACCCTAGCTATGGATAAATAACCCACGGATAGATTAGAGCAAAGGCTAACTCTATTAGGATTATAACGATTTAGTCCCTGAGTAGCCCTATCGGAATCAGGCCTCAAACGGATCGAACTAATAAGGAGCAGCAAATCGATATATCTACTACCTCAAGGCAAAAGAAGCTATATTATAACTATTAATAATAATAGATCTCGAATAAAAGAGCAATCTACTTCTATCTATCCTAGAAGAATATAGAGTTTATAAGAAACTCTTTATAGCTAAATTAGAGACCAGACTGCCTAAATATACTAGTTTTAATTACGAAATTCCCCTTAAAGAAGGGAAAGAACCACGATTTAATAAAATCTATAGACTTAATTTAATAGAAATAGAAGCCCTAGATAAGTACTTCGAAGAAAACCTAAAGAAAGGTTATATTAAACCTTTAATATTACTAGTAGGAAGCCTAATCCTATTTATACTAAAGAAGAATAGAAAACTATAACTATATATTAACTATTATATACTTAACGAAATAATAATTAAAAATCGCTACCTACTACTACTTATTAACGAAATGAGACGACTCCTTTACGGAGCTAACTAGTTTATAGCTCTTAACTTTAAGGGAGCTTATAACCTAATTAAAATAAAATAAGGAGAAGAATAGAAGACTGCCTTTAGAATGCGAAAAGGATATTTCAAATATCTCATTATGCTCTTTAGTCTTACTAACGCCCCTGCAACTTTCTAAAATATAATTAACTATATCTTATATAAGTATATCGATATTTATATAGTAGTTTACCTTAACGATATCCTCATCTTCTCGCTAATACTCCAGAAATATAAAGAAGATATCCACTACGTATTATAAGCCCTTCAGGAAGCCAAACTTCTAGTCGAACTAGAAAAGAGCGAATTCCACACCTAGAAGGTAGAATACCTCAGATTTATTATCACCCCTAGAAAAGTCTATATATTAGAAAATAAAGTCAAAGCTATTAAAGAATAGCTAGTACCTAATAACCTTAAGGAAGTCCAAGGATTCCTAGGTTTTATTAACTTCTACTGCAAGTTTATCAAAGACTATAGCAAAATCAATATAGCCCTTACTAGCCTTAGCTATAAAGATACCCCTTTTATATAGGAAGAACCCTAAAAAGCAGCATTCTAAAATATTAAGGACCTTATTGCTAGCAAACCTATCTTAGTTATCCTAGACCTAGCAAAATAGTTCGAAGTAGAACTAGATATATCTAACTATACGATTAGAGCATAACTATTATAATAAGACCTAGAAGGATAACTATATCTATACGCCTTCTTCTCACATAAGCTCCATAGACCCGAACTTAACTACCTAATCTATAATAAAGAACTTATAGTAATTATTAAAGCTTTTAAGGAATAGAGACTAGAACTTTCAGGAACTATTCTCAAAATACTTATATATTCTAATTATAAGAACCTTTATACTTTACTACCTCGAAAGTATTAAATAGATAATAAGTATAATAATTAGAATTCCTCTCAGAATTCAACTTTAGGATTATCTACTGCAAAGGATTAGATAATAGTAGAGCTAATACCCTTAGCTAATAACCAGACTATAATATCCTAGTACCTAAAGAAACCCAGGTAATCCTCAAAGGAAACGATAATAGAGACCTAGTGCTAGTAACTAAACTTTTAATAATAGCTAGACGATCTAATACTAGCCTGCCTAGTGAACTAGACGACGAAGCAATTATAGAGTTTTATGCCTATCCTGTATATAGTTACTAAGGAGTTATAAAAACCTAGAAATAACTATAATAATAATTTAGAGAAAAGGTTAGCAGAGAACGCATAGCAAAAGCAATAAAAAACTATAAGGTCTGCCTTAAAAGCAAACCCGCTCGATATTAGCTATATAGCATACTATAACCTTTGCCTATACTATAAACCGCTTAGCAATCTATATCCCTCGACTTTATTATTAAACTACTAAAGTCTCGAGAACCCCTTATAAGAGTATACTTTAATAGCGTTCTCATTATTATAGACCGACTCATGAAGTATGCCTACTTTATCCTATATTAAGAAGTAAGCAACGCTAAAGAATATACCTATACTTTCCTTAAGTATATTATTACTAATCACGGTATACCTAAGGAAATTATATTAGATAGAGATAAGATCTTTATATCTAAATTTTAGAACTTAATTATATCCTATCTCGGTATTAAATAATCTATATCTACTGCGTTTTATCTATAAACCGATAGATAAATAGAATAAATTAACTAAATCCTTAAAACCTACCTCTACGCTTATATTAACTATAACTAAAATAATTAGATCGTATTACTTCTAATTGCCTAATTCGTTTATAATAGCGTAATTAGAGAAAGTATTAAGGAATCCCCCTTCTACCTTAACTACGGATTTAAACTAACTGCTTATAGAGAACCTCGGATAGGCCCAGCTATAGTAAAAGCTATCACCTCAGTATAATAAATCAAGGATATCTAAGTAAATATATATAAAGAACTTAAATTCATATAATAATAAATAATAAAATTCAGTAATAAATAAAGGATTGAGGGACTAACCTTAAAAGAGGGAGATAGCGCCTATCTTATATAGCGAAATATTAAAATAAAATAACTAAATAATAAACTTAACTATAAAAAACTCAGACCCTTTAAAATTTCACGAGTAATTTCACTAGTTAATTACGAACTAGAACTCCTAGAAACTATGAAATACTACCTAGTATTCCATATCTTACTACTCGAACTAGCCCTATAAGGATTATAAACGAACGACCTTATTATTATAGAAGATAACTGTTACGACCCGTAAGCAAGGATAACAGCTGCACGACCCACTCGGGCGTCGGGCGGCTAGGATAGGACATTTATACTATAGGATCACGGGAATAGCAGGGACTCACTCAGGAACGGAAGAACTATAGTATAAGTCACGTGATAATAAGATAAGAGATTAGATCTATATGCTAAGAATATAGAGGCTATACTTAGTAGAGACGGACTCTATTAAGATTAGGAATAGTAGTAAAGGATAAAAGTATTATTCTAACTTATATATAGTATAACCTTAAGCCTAGCTTATAGTCAGACTTCTATAGCTCTTTAGTAATTAACTTCTTAGTATTCATCCTTAGGATACTCTTAGCTTACCTTTACTACGAATTACTTATTAAGTCTAAGACTAATCACCTTGGCCTCTGAAGACCCGATCTACTATAGCCTATAACCTACGACTCAGACTACGACCCTAGTATATTATTATAACGTATTAATCCCTAGCTTCTATTAGTAGACCCTACTATTAGATAGCTAACTATAATACTTTAATTGCTCCTATATAGTAAGTTAACTATTAAAACCTACTAATAGTATAGATAAGATATCTTCACACGCCTTTACTAAATCCCCTACCCCGGGAAGCTCTTCTTCCTCTAAGCAACCTATTAAGAACCTAGCTAAGGAACTCGAAGAAGCCCTGATAGCTATAGACTCGGATGACGAAGTCACCCTAAGAAAGGAAACCTATAATAAACTCCGAGCCCGAGTTAAGAAAGGAGATAATAATATCGCTAAGGTCTAAACTATATATAATAAGATAGCTAACGAGCTCTAGGGTCTTAAGTAGATAATCTAGGAACTTAGCAACAGACACTAACGCCTTATAGACCTTAAAAACGGGATTGCTCGCCTAGGAGGATAAGGTAGTAGCCTAATTATATAGGAACTCTAGAACGAAGTCAACACCCTCCGGGCTGCTGCTAGTATCGTTACTACCCCTATAGGAGGACGATAGAAGCTCAAGCTTAGCTCACTTATAACCTATAATAGCACCCCCAGCTACCTCAAGAGATTCTTAATTCAAGTTAAGAACTACTAGAACTTCTACTATAATAACTTTAATAACGAAACTAAGAAAGTGATATATATAGCTACCTTCTTGAGAGGAAAAGTCCTTAAATAGCTCGAACCTATCTAGGAAGAATTTCTCTAATACGAAACGCTAGATAAATATTCAATAGAAACCTGCGATATCTATAGCAATTTCCAGGGATTTGAGGACGCCCTCAAGTCTCTCTTCCAGGACCCTAATGAGAAATAACAGGCTGAGCGAGACCTCGCCTAGCTATAATAAACTAAGTCTACTAAGGAATACGCAGCGTTATTCAGACACCTATATAACTAACTTAGTCTTACTAAAGAATCTAAAATCCTCTAGTTTTATTAAGGACTTAAGGACGACGTTAAAAACGAGATTATTAAGGTCGATAGGCCCGAGGACTTCCTCTAGTATACCAACCTAGTAATTAAGATTAATAATCGTCTTTTTGAAAGACGTAAGGAGAAAGGTGAAAAACAACAAGGATCTAACTCTGGACGTAGGTACTAGTAGCAGCCCTAGCATAAGTTTAACAACTAACGCAACGATAATAAACCCCGTAATAACTAGAGCAATACCCGTTAAAGTACTGCCTACGGATAATATAGCAGACCTATAGACCTCAGCATAATAACCAAGCCCAACGATAAGAAACCCTAGAACCCCAAGTGCTATAACTATAACAAACAAGGATATATTGCTAGAGATTATAAGCAGCCTAAGAAGCTTCCCTAGAAGCCTGTAGCAGAACGACCTAGATAAGTCAATATAATCTCAAAAGCCCCCCACGCATCGCTATCATAGACCGTATACTATGATAATAACTGCTAGATTCATCTCGAAGATAAGGAAATATCAGGATACTACCTAAAGGATAGCAACCCTGGACGATCCGGATATAATATAACCGCTCTAGATACTCGCCCTAGAACCCTGGTAATAATGACGCTAGCAATAGCAAGATTATAAGAAAACCCAAAGAATAGCTTAACGAGATATTATAGATTCAACGGTTCGAACCTATTAACACCCCATCTATATATAACTAAAAGCTAGAAGATAATAACGAATAAAGGCTTGAACAACTACAGGTCGCCTAACTTATATATCTACAAAAGATCTAAGAAGAACCTGATAACCCTATCTAGCACTAATAATTCGGAGCTATTGCTATATATATAAAACGATAAAAACACGCACGCGGAAACCTTACTAGGATTAAATAAATTAATTAAGAAATAGAAGAATAAGTTAAGGAAGAATCCGAAGAAGAACTAGAATACTAATATAACCCCTTAATAGAATAATAACTCCTTAGTATAACTAGCAACTAGATATTTGAAGAAGGCGAAAGTTTACCCTATGACTCGGACGAACCTTATAACGTTGCTCGATAATATGCTTAGGCAGAGATCGCCTATAGGTATACCCCTAGTATAAATAACTCTAGCTCTGAAGAAGAAACTAATAACTAGAAAGATAAGATTAAGTAACTCCTAAAGTACTAGGAAATAGATATGCTTTAAGATAAATAATAATATTACTTCTCTAATACCTCAGCAACTCAGCGGGATTAGGACTATATCCCTTAGCTATATATCGAAGACTACCCCGCGCTACGAAGCAACTACTAACTTCACTAAACCCTTTTCTAGCCTTAAGGCTTCTATAATAAGTATAAGGAATATATAAGAGAAAAACATAATTACTAATTCTACCCTAGAAGATATAATAACGAACCTATCTACGAGATCTACTCAACCTCCGTTATAATTAGATAGACTATAGTATTGTTTGAAGATAACCTCGTAGTCTTTAGACCTAGTTTATAATTCCCTATGAGATGCTAATATAATAATAAAATAAAGTAGGATAAATACTAGTAAGATGAGTACTAAGTATACTACTAAGAAAAAGCATACGCCTAGAGAATCGCGAAAAATAGACCTAGACCCCCGTAGGTTAGGTACTACGAGAATAACCTTATTAAGGCATAATAGGAAGGGAAATGGATCACCTACCCAGGATAGTCAAAAAACTAGACTCGCCTACTAAAGAAGGATCATAATAGGCAATAAGCATAAGATCTATCCACTAGATATCCTAAGGATATAAGGGTAATATTGAACTCGAAGTTACTATTAACTAATAGATAACGCTCGTACTAATCGATAATAGAGCAGAAGCTAACTTTATCCCCCCCCGAGCTATTAATAGACTAGAAATACAATAGGGAGGAAAGGAATAACTATATCCCTTATATATAGCAGAAGGAGAAAAATTCAAGTATAAAGGAGGTACTATCTATAATAAGACTACGCCCCTCGAGATAAGCTACCTAGATTAGAAAGAAAGAATCTAATTTGATATTGCTAATATAGGAATATATAATATAGTACTAGGACTACCCTAGCTACGAACGAGCAACCTACGGATAGATTAGAGTAAAAGCTAACTCTATTAGAACCACGACGACTTAGTCCCTGAGTAGCCCTACTAGAACTAGGCCTTAAACGAGTTAATACTATAGTAAGGAATAGCAAAATAATATATCTACTACCTCAAGGTAAAAGAAGCTGCGTTAAGACTACTAATAATAATAGATCTCAGATAAGAAGACGATCTACTTCTATCTATCCCAGAAGAATATAGAGTTTATAAGAAACTCTACGCAGCTAAGTTAGAAACCGGACTGCCTGAATATACTAGTTTCAACTACGAAATACCCCTTAAAGAAAGGAAAGAACTACGATTCAACAAAATCTATAGACTTAACCTAATAGAAATAGAAGCCCTAGATAAGTATCTTAATAAAAACCTTAGGAAAGGATATATTAGACCTTCGATATTACCTATAGGAAGCCTAATCCTATTTATACCTAAGAAAAACGGAAAACTATAACTATGCGTTAACTATCGCATACTTAATAAAATAACGATTAAGAATCGTTACCTATTACCCCTTATTAACAAAATAAGACGACTCCTATACCAAGCTAATTAGTTTATAGTCCTTAAACTCAAAGGAGCTTATAACCTAATTAGAATGAAATAAGGTAAAGAATAGAAAACCGCTTTCAGAACGCGGAAAGGATATTTCAAGTACCTCGTTATGCCCTTCGGTCTTACTAACGCTCCTGCGACATTCCAGAACATGATTAACACCGTACTAAGATAATATATCGATATCTATATAGTTATCTACCTAGACGATATCCTCATTTTCTCCCCTACGCTCGAATAATACCAGAAGGATATATATAATATCTTATAAACCCTCTAGGAAGCTAAACTCTTAGTTAAGCTTGAGAAAAGCGAGTTTTATATATAGCAAGTAGAATACCTCGGATTTACTATCGCCCTAGGAGAGGTTAGTATAGTAAAAAATAAGGTTAAAGCTATTTAAGAATAGCCTATACCTACGAACCTCAAGGAAGTCTAAGGATTCCTAGGATTTATTAACTTCTACTAGAAATTTATTAAAAACTATAGAAAGATCAACGCAGCTCTTACGAACCTTAGCTATAAGAACGAACCGTTCCGCTAGGAAGAACTATAATAGATAGCCTTTTAGAAGGTTAAAGACCTCGTTACTAGCGAACTAATACTCGTTATCCCGGACCCTATGAAATAATTCGAAGTAGAACCGGATGTATCTAACTATGCGATCGGAGCATAACTATTATAACGAGACTTAGAAGGATGCCTGCACCCCTGCGCCTTCTTCTATAGGAAACTTAAAAGATTAGAACTTAACTATAAGATCTATAATAAGGAAATTATAGTAATTATTAAAGCCTTTAAAGAATAGAGACCCGAACTCTCAGGAACTATCCACGAAGTACTCGTATACTTAGACTATAAGAACCTTATATACTTTATAACCTCAAAAGTATTAGAAAAGCAATAAATATAATAATCGGAATTCCTATTAGGATTCAACTTCTAAATTATCTACTAAAAGGGATGAGATAATAGCAGGGCTAACGCCCTTAGCTAAAGACCGGACTATAACGTCCTAGTACCTAAAGAAACCTAGGTAATTCTTAAGAAAGATAATAACGGAGACCTAGTACTAGTAACTAAGCTCTTGATAATAGCTAGACGATCTAGTACTAGCTCGCCTAGCGAACTAAACAACGAAGTAATTATAGAGTTTTATACTAGCCCTGCATATAATTACTAAGGAATCACGAAAACCTAGAAATAACTATAATAAGAGTATAGAGAAAAGGTTACTAGAGAACGTGTAGCAAAGGCAATAAGGAACTATGAGGTCTACCTCAAAAGCAAACCCGCTCAATACTAGCCTTATAGCATACTATAACCCTTGCCCGTGCTATAAATAGCCTAGCAATCCATATCCCTCGACTTCATTATCAAACTACTAAAGTCACGAGAACCCCTTATAGGAGTATACTTTGATAGTATTCTCATTATCATAGATCGACTTATGAAGTACGCCTACTTTATCCTATATAAGGAAGCAAGTAACGCTAAAGAATATGCCTATATATTTCTTAAGTATATTATTTCTAATTATAGAATACCTAAAGAAATCGTATTAGATAGAGATAAGATATTCACCTCGAAGTTTTAGAAATTAATTATATTATAACTTAACACTAAATAATTAATATCTACTGCATTCTACCTGCAGATAGATAGATAAATAGAACGAATTAATTAAATCCTCGAAACTTACCTCTACGCCTATATTAATTATAACTAAGATAATTAGGTCGCACCGCTACTAATCGCCTAATTCGCCTATAATAGCGTAGTAGGAGAAAGTACTAAGGAATCCCCCTTCTACCTCAACTACGGATTTGAACTAACTACTTATAGAGAACCCTATACAGGCCTAGCTATAGTAAAAGCTACCGCCTTAGTATAATAAATCAAGGATATCTAGAATAATATATATAAGGAACTCGAATTCATATAATAAAGAATAATAAAGTTTAATAATAAATAAAGGATTAAGGGACTAACCTTAAAAGAGGGAGATAGCACCTATCTTATATAGCGAAATATTAAAATAAAACGACTAAATAATAAACTCGACTATAAGAAACTCGGACCTTGTAAAATCTTATGAGTTATTTTACTAGTTAACTACGAACTCGAACTCCTAGAAACTATGAAATGCTACCTATATATCTCACTCCTCAAACTAGCCCTACGAGGGTTATAAATAAACGACCTTATTATTATAGAAGATAATAAACTAGAATATAAAGTCGAAAAGTTACTCGACTACTAATACGGAGATAATAAATAGGAATACCTTATTAAATAGAAAAACTATAGATACGAAGAAAACACATAGGAACTAGATAATAACCTACTTAACTACTACGATAAGATCAAAGAATATATCTATATAATTAATAATATAGACCCCAGGGATAGACTAGGCCTACTTATAACACCTAAAGAATAGCAAGAATACGATAGAACTAATAAAGAAGAGTATAAAAGATAACAAAAGGAACTAGAAGAAAGATATAAACGTTACCCCTGCGTACGATTTGCTAAACTACTGAAATAACCTATCTATATCTACTTTCCCTAAAACGACTATAGAACGCTAGAGCAGTTACTATTTATTCGCCTAGGAATACTAGAAAGGGACTAAGAACCCCCTAAAGATATTAACTAGTTGCTACCTACTAAGGGACTAAGGTCTATAAACTCTTTACCTATGCTAAAACTTTGCTAATCTAGATTATTCTTAATACTAAGAAATTAGAGATCACCTACTACGCTGCTCTTATGCGCATCTAAAGCAAGAAGAACATTATCCTCCTCTAACTCCTGCATCCCCTGAGAAAAAGTCTCTATATAACCCTCTCTTACCTTCTTCTAGATCGCACGAATCTATAATAAACGACCCGCTGCCTCAGCTACCTTAGCCTAAATACGTGCTAATTTCTCGTGAAGGTCTAGTAATATATTACTAGCCTGCTCTGCCTTCTCTTCCTATTCTTAATATTAATTACTCAACCTCTTTACTATAACTAATCAGCTTAAGAAATAAATATACTACTATAAGAACTTATAACTCGAAGCTACGACTAACCTATTATAAGGACGCTTCAGATTCTTATAACCCTGATAGGTTTTTACGCCCTTAGCTATATAGTAGGTATGCTTCGCTCGGAAATAACGGGTGCAAGGTATTATATCCTTAGAACTAAAACGATAAAAAACGTCTTTATAAGTAGAACGGAGTACTAACTTAGATTGCTTCAATTTTTAAATATAACCTAATATAGTATTAGTATTATAAGTAAATTAGGAAGCACGATTAATATATTCCTAACCTAGGACTAACGACCTACTTATATTAGGTCTTGAGGATAAGACCTTTAGAAAGGGGACCTAATATTATAACCCTTAAGCAAGGATAATAGCTGCACGACCTACTCGGGCGTCGGGCGGCTAGGATAGGATATTTATACTATAGGATCATGGGAGTAGCAGGGACTCACTTAGGAATAGAAGAACTATAGTATAAGTTATATAATAATAAGATAAGAGATTAGATCTATACGCTAAGAATATAGAGGCTGTACTTAGTAGAGATAGACTCTATTAAGATTAGGAATAATAGTAAAGGATAAAAGCACTATTCCGACTTATATATAGTATAACCTTAAGCCTAGCTTATAGTTAGACTTCTATAGCTCTTTAGTAATTAACTTCTTAGTATTTATCCTCAGGATACTCTTAGCTTACCTTTACTACGAATTACTTATTAAGTCTAAGACTAATTACCTTAGCCTCTAAAGACCCGATCTACTATAGCCTACGACCTACGACTCAGACCACGACCCTAGTATACTATTATAACGTGTCAATCCCCAGCTTCTGTTAGCAGACCCTACTGTCGGATAGCTAACCGTAACAGCTGTGTCGTGGTGTTCGTTTCCTTGAGATATTCGTGTTCGGGCAAGAAAGCGGTGAATTTCATATTAGGTATAACTTCTTCGTTAGCTAGAGTGAGCTAAGCGTGAGCTCTATCGGCCTCAGATACCAAAGGCGGCCGTGCTATAATAGCTGCTTCCTCGGGATAGCTATAGTCGATTGAGTAAGAGGGGAACACCGTTTCAGGCATGACTTGCGTATCTAGAGGAGGTTATATAGTAACCCTATTAGTCTCGAACACCAGAGGTAGCTATGTTATAATAGCTGCTTTATCCGTTGGATAGACCCTTAGTAAGGCGCAGAGCAACATTAGTAGACTTGCGAGAGTGACGAATAGTTTCTAGTCCGATATATAATAGATATATCTTTACTTAGTCAGCTAAGCCCCCAGAGTCCGGAAAACTACTCACAATCCACCTCCGTTATATTGCTATTGCCTCGAACTAGGGAATTTATCTCATAGGTATGTTTAGATATGAGATAAGCTGCTTATAGGTTGGACTCAATCTAGGCTAAGTTCCTAGGGCTCCCTATAAACACTCTTTAGGAGGTAATGCAAAAGAGATCTAATTCGTAGGACTAGAATATAACTACTTGCGCTTGCACTTGCTATACCATAAAATCACGGCAAGAAGATATTATGACGAAGACGGGAGGAATAGTCGGGGCTAGAAAGAAGTAGCAAGACGCGCTAAGGGTAAAGGCTTGCTTATATACTAGTTATCTCAGGGGCTATCTATAATAGCAGCTGCAGCTATCTATTAAACCCCTATATGTCTATTAGGGGGGCATAATGTCCGGCCTAGGCCTAATATTAATTAACCTTTCTTCTTTAGAGAGAAAGACAGGCTATATAAAGAATACCGAACGCAACCCGGAATCACCTCTAGATATATAATACTAGTAATAACTATTACTAGTAATAAACTATATTAGAGTATAAGGCTATAGATAATAAGATAGATATAACTAGGTCCGATTAAACTTCTATAAACTATAGGCGTAGAGTATATAATATAACCGGAGTTCCTAAACTGCACCTATATCTAAAGCCTAAATAAATAATACTTAGGTATGCTCTATTAAAGGCATCTCTTCTGAGTCTAACGCCTTATAATAAGGCTAAATATAAAGTTAGGAGGCGGAGAATAAGAACGATAGAGGCTAAGATCTAAGGTCTTTAGGTTAAACGATCAGAAGATTTATTATAATAGATAGTAGGCCTCTTTATAGGGAGAAGGCATGCCTTCTAGGCAAAATAATTATAGATATTATACTATATAATTCAAATCACTATTTATCTATATCTAGCTTAATACCTATTATTACTATAATATTCTCTTTATTTATCTAAATTACTCTTAATAACCTCGACTTAATAGGATCGCTTAATAAGGATAAAGGTCGCTTAGCTTAGCGAGTTATTATTATAGCCCCTTTTGAGGCTATCTCTACTACTTATAGCCTGCTTGACTTGCCTAGTTATAGGTGAGGTCTTTCCCTCTAAGCATATTGAGGTTAGATAGCTAAGACTCTTTAATTTCTCTAGCGAGTAGCTTAGCTTATATATAATTTCAAGGGAACCTAATAAGGAGTTAGCCTAGGTAGTTATTAATATCTCCCCTAAGTAGTTAATATTAATTTCTATATTAACTAGTATATCGCCTAGTAGCATGTTCCTAATAACGAAATTTCTAAGGAGGATATTCTGCCTCGCTATTTTATAGTCCCCTTTAAAGACCTGAATATAAAGCGTAGATATATTGCTAGTGCTACTATCCGTGGTTCTATAGGTCTCGCACGCCTAGGCTAGTAATAGCTTATATTATCTAAGTATTATGCTTATCCTGCTATTTTCTAGCTCGATACTAATTATATATAGGAGGATGCTTATTATAAAAATCTTCAGGTTATTAGTAATAACTACTACGCCTCGTCCTATGGCTTCGGATAGGTGCGAGTAGTAGATCTATGCATCGGGTAGCATCTCGCTAATAATAGACCTTATATATACTATATTTCCTGTGCTACTAGCTATGAGAATATTGCTAATCTTCTCCTAAGAGATTTATAATAAGGTATCTCGGAATAGTTCCTTTACCTTAGAGACCTTATCTTTCTATGCTTCTTCAGCTTCCTTTATAGTAACTATAACCTCGGAAATAATATTGCCTATTATATCTTATAAGGCTATATTAGTTATTATAGTGTATAATAACTCCTCCTTTATAACCTCATAGGTAGCTTTGAGTCTAAGCTTATCTATAACGCAGCTATCCTCGCTATAATACTACCTAATATATTCTCCTTTAGGTTCCTAGCGAAAGTTAGCGCTATTAGTAACTAACTCCTATATAGAGTTATTGAAATTGATGCTGCTAAGATTATTATCGCTTGCTAAGGCCTTTATAATATACGAGTGCTGCTCCTTATTCCTTTTAATATATACTATAGTAATATCTGAGGTCCTACTGCTTATATTAATAATAAACTAGTAACTATCTGAGGCTGATTTATTTCCTTCGATATATACTATAAGAGCCGCTAGGGGTTCGGGGATAAGTCGGACTTATTAATAAATAAATCCAGCTATCTTAGCAATATCTAAGGTAGCCTCGTGCTATTAGTACGTTAAGTATATAGGAATAGCTAGGATATAATTCGTGAGCTCTGCGCTGCTTTATACGCTAGCGAGATTCCTAATTCTACCTAAAATAAATATAGATACCTCTTTAGGGTAAATTCGGTCTTATCTAACCTAGAATACTAGCTTATAGTTATTAATTACTATATAAGGCGCTATAAATATATCCTCTTCAAAAAAGCTATTATTATCTATTCTTCCAAAAAGCCTTTTAGCGAGGGCTAAATATATATACTAATAGCTAGGCAGATCTATTAGATAAGGTAAGGACTATTTGCTATTAAGGATCTATACTACTAAATATATAATATAGTAGCTATAGTCAAGTTCTAAGATATCTAAGTTACTATCTTTATCTACTATAAATATATATATAAAGGAGGTGCTAAAATCGATCCCTAGACTCGATATAGCATATTTAAAATAGGAGTTTAGGCGGGAAATCACGGATTTAGGAAGAATAGAATGCAGTTAGTATAAGCCGACTTATCAGGCAGCGCAGAGATAGGTAGCAGCCTGTTATATACTAATATATTAGTCACTCAATTCAGATCTTATGCCAAGACCTGTTGGTGCATGGTTACGGCAGCCTGCAGGACGCACTAGGTCAAAATTGAATTCTTTCCGCATTGGGTTAATAGGCCTACACCTAAGGGGAGGCTTTTTAAGGGTTCTGATTAGCTAATAATTACTAGGCGAGGCACTTACGCGAGTCTAGAGCGAAAAGGGCAAGTACGGGCAGGGTAGGGCAGTTACGCGTAGGGCAGTTGCAGCCAGGGCAGTTAGGTGCAGAGCAGTTATAGCTAGGGCAGGGCAGTTAGGGCAATTACGCGCAGGGCAGTTAAGGCAGTTAGGGCAGTTAGATACAGGGTAGTTAGGTAGGGTAGGCGCTATTAAGCGCTGTAAATATAGGGGGAAGACTATTGCAGATATAAGCTAGAAGTCAGACTTTAGCAGGGGCCTAGGGTTCACTTTTTATAGGTATAGGGGCATAGACCTCCTGCTTATCTAAAATTTCTAGCTACTTATACTTTATTAATAATACTTTAAAGCGGGACTGCTAGCTATATTAGGTAATTTCTACCTCTCATACCATATACCTACTAATTAATTGAATTTTGACCTAGTGCGTCCTGCAGGCTGCTGTACATGGTGTGTGCGGACTGTGGCTCAGCTGCAGTAGTTCTAGCGCCACCACAACATGCCGCCGCCCCCTGCACACACTGCCTGATTATACTATTATAACTACTAATTTATATGCTCTTATCTTCTATCTACTATACTTTCTATATCTTATTATTAAAGCTATATCTTAGGGGGAGTAAGCACCTAGCGATATTTGCTAGGTCCTTTGCCTAACTACTAAAGGCTATAAGCCCCCTATATATTATAAAAGGTTATCTTAAACTAATATAGCTTAGCGTATTATAGATAGATTTAACTATATTAGAGCTATCTAGAGTAGTAATAACGAGAGACTCCGGGATATTAATAGAATATATTACTAGCTCTTTATTAATAGAGAATTTAACTTAGAGCAATTCAAGATAGCCCTTTGTAATAGTTATAAGCATAACTAGATTTGCTATATAACTTTAATACTAGATTAGAATACTATATCAGCATATTAGATAGCCTTAACGGTCTAGGCTATAGATAAGGATAAACTAAATAATTTTTTTAGAAGCGAAGTTACTAATAATACGTGGAAAGAAATAGGGGCTTTTGCGAAGAAGGTGCTAGAGTAGTATTAGGCTAGGACTACACTAATTGCTATATAGGAGCAGAGATTAAATAGCGACTTACCTAATAAGTAACTCTCTATTACTAAAAGCTAGGCGCTATATAATATAAAGATAGCTATAGGTATTTATAAGGTAAGAGCAGGTATTCCTTCCTTAGTAATTAGCTAACCCCTAAAGTTATTAAGAAGAACGGATTCTAGGGAACTAACGGATAAGTATAAGCAGAGGAGCTATGCTAAAGATAGCAGTTAGGCAGCTGCTAATATAGATAATATAGGAGCAGCCGAAGGAATTCGTCTCATGCAGGATAAGAGTATAGGCCTGCCTCCGCAAAGCACCGATATAGATACTAATATAGATAATATAATTATTATCTTATTAGGCTTACTTATAATCTAGCCGTTACGCTCTATTTAAGTAGGAAGTAGAAAGCAGAGCCGAGGCTTAGAAGCGAATGCAGACTACCTAACTCCTAAGCAATAAGGCCTCTATCGCCCGAATAATAGCCTATGAGGTAGCCTGGATAATAATACGCTCGAAGGTCTCACGATAGCAAAGCCCTCTCCGCAGAGTCTATCTATGCTATATTGCATATTCTCTAATACGTAGTCGGGGCTAGGCTTGAGGTTATTGACCATAATATACCTAAACCGTTTAGCACACTTACTAGGGATACTAGGACGCAGAGATTAGTCCCTATATGCTATGAAGGTTATTAGGTTCTCGGTATCCTGGGCGCTTACTAGGGCCTCCTTTGTGTTTACGACCCCTAACCATCTCTAATTAACCGTTAAGCATTCAAAACATAGATAGCAGTTTTATTTTTAGCTATAACTCCCTAGGTTGGATTTACTATACCGCTTCTATAAGAAGCTAACGAGGATTCAGGCCTCCTTCTACTCGTATCTATATTCTACATATCCCTTAATATATAGGTGCTATAGGAGGTAGATCACGATTTATAGCGCGAACTTTTGCGCATTCTCCTTATGCCCTTATTAGAAAAAGATACTAATATTATCTAAAACTATGTGCTTAGATAACTGCTTATTCTAGAAAGCCGTCCTGAGAAGGTAGTAGTACCTAGCAATAGTATTAATATTAGTAATATACCTATATCCCTTAAACCTATAGAGGCCTAGAAACTACTCGATCACCTATAATGCGAATCCCTTACTACCTTTTAGAGAGTAGAATTAATCTTATCTTTAGTATCTTCTGCAATAGAAGTTATTACTATACTAGAGAGCTAAGCGAGAACTAGGTGCAAATAGGAAATCGGATAAATCGGTATTAGTATTATTAGCGCTATTATCCGCCTATATAGGTTGAAGTTATCCTTTGAAGAGACGTAGCATTATATCAATTCCGCTTATATATTATTAGCTAGCATTATAGGTCGCCTAGCTATTAGAGACGAGTAATATTTTCTTAGTAGTATAGTAGCGATATATTACCTTTAATTATAACTCTCTTAATATGATCTATACCCTTATAAATATTCTTTAATTAAATATATAGCGATAGAAGTAGGTATATTTACTAAGAATAGAAAACCTCTAGACTCAAATCCGCTGAATTCTACTAATTAGCTTTAGTAAGGTACCCTATTAGTCCTATCTATAGAGGTTCTATCTTTAGTAGTTATTATGCTCGATATTAAACTTTTATAACTTAGGAAGTTGCTAAAAACATTCTTTGAAGCTATGCCTAGTGGAGAAGATATTTAGACTAAACTATAAATATTTTAGTATTAGCAGGGGTGATAATTATTAGTTACTCTTATTAGAGTATATAATAGAAGTTTATAGGTATAGGGCTTAGAATCTAAATAAAGGCGAAGGAATAATATTTATTCTCAATATATAAGTTTTTCTACTTATATTCTTTCTATAAACTAGTCTATTTATAGGTATAACTATATATTATTAATTAATCCAGAGGACTCCTATGAAAAGAATATGTATATAGCTTAACTGCTGAGAAGTCTCTTACTATATAGCAGTTAAGCGGGAAGCTTATACTAAAACAAACTTAACGATCAACAGCAGGTATACCATACTATATCTCGTCGTATTAGTATAGCTATAGCCTTATATAACCCGCAAGATAGAGGCAGTCAGGGCTAGTGAGAAAGAGCTAATATTAGTAGTAATAACTGCGATACTAGTGTTACGGTCAGCTATCCGATAGTAGGGTCTGCTAATAGAAGTTAGGGATTGAGACGTAGTAATAGTATACTAGGTCGTGGTCGTAGGCTAATAGTAGATCAGGCCTTTAGAGACTAAGGTAATTAGTCTTAGGCTTAATAAGTAATTCGCAGTAAAGGTAAGCTGAGAGTATCCGTGAGGATAAATATGAAAGTTAATTGCTGAAGAGCTATAGAAGTCTAACCTTGAGCTAGGCTTAAGTTATACTATATATAAGTTCCGAATAGTATCTTTTGCCCTTCTAGGGGCGATCACCTAGGTATATAAGGTAATCGCGATTAGTTAGAATAGCTAACTAATCACTAAGCGTTCCTTCCTACGCTCTACTAATCGTTTCCTTATCTTATTATTATATAACTTATACTATAGTTCTTCCGTGCTAAGTAAGTCCCTATTATTCCCATAATCCTATGGTATAAATATCCTATCTTAGCCGTTCGACGCCTAAGTAGGTCGGTTAGTTATAATCTATATATAATAGGTTATAATATCAGGTCCCCTCTCTAAAGGTCTTATCCTTAAGACCTAATATAAGTAGGTTATTAGTCCCAGGTTAGGGATCTATTAATCGTGCTTCCTGGTTTTTTATAATATTAATACTATATTAGGTCATATTTAAAAATCGAAATCGAAATCTGCTTCTACTCTTTATTATTATAATTACGCGCTGCGTATTACTAAGTTTAGTCTAGTTATTAATATGCCTTATTCCTTTTATCGTTCTTTAGGGAAGCGTTATAAACTTCTTCCTAGTAGTAAAGTTTATAGCAAGTATACCTATTTGGGGCGGTTATATAATATAGTAGTAGATGCTATTTATACCCGTGGGTTTCTTAGTATCCTTTAGTTATCCTATCTTGCTAACTATTATTATAGTTAATCGTCTGCTAGATGAAGCTATACGTCTAGAGGATACTAAGGTAGCTGAAGAGGAGGTTTTAAGAAAGAAGGCTACTACCTTATATACTACGCAAGCTGAGTTAGACCAGTCTATAGCGCGGTTAGATTATTTATATAAGTAGAAGAGGATAATATTCCGAAAAGGTTATAAGGTTATAGGAGAGGAGTTAGTAGCTTCCTCTATATTAGAGGTTTAGTCTATAGGTAGTTTCGGGGTATTAGACTTAGATACTATCCTAGGTAATTAGAATCTAGGTACTCCGAATTTCTTATTAGGGGAGCCTTAGTTTATTTCTAGTATTCCTAGGCGGATAAATAGCTTTCCTTATTATAGTTAGCTTGCTTCTATTAGTAGTTTAGTAAAGCGATATAGGTATCTAATTCGTTTATATCTAGCGTTCTTCTAGATTAGTATAATAAGTACTAGTATAGTTTCTCGTTCTTAGTATTATTACTAGTATATCGCGAGTTCTTCTTCCGCATTAGTAATATTCTTAGCTAGTTCCTATATATCATCTTTATAACTATATCCTTTCTATTTAATAAGATATTAGTATCTATCTAGTTCTTCTAGGTAGTTAAGAATTCATTCGACTTCATACTCTAGTTCGTTATCTTCTATAATAATAAGGTTATTTATTTATAATCCTCATAAGGCTAGTTCGAGTAACGAGATATAGAATATTAGGTAATACTTCATGGTTTCTAGGAGTTCGAGTTCGTAATTAACTAGTGAAATTACTCGTGAAATTTTAAAAAGTCCGAGTTTTTTATAGTTAAGTTTATTACTTAGTTATTTCGTTTTAATATTTCGCTATATAAGGTAGGCGCTATCTCCCTCTTTTAAGGTTAATCCTTTAATCCTTTATTAGTTACTAAATTATGCTATTTGTTATTATATAAATTCGAGTTCTTTATATACGTTTTCTTAGATATCCTTAATTTATTATACTAAAGCAATAGCTTTTACTATAGCTAGGCCTATCCGGGGTTCTCTATAGGTAGTTAGTTCGAATCCGTAGTTGAGGTAGAAGGGGGATTCCTTGGTGCTTTCTCCGATTGCGCTATTATATATAAACTAGGCTATTAGTAGCAATTTAACCTAATTATGCTAATTATAGTTAATATAAGCGCAGAGGTAGGTTTTAAGGATTTAGTTAATCTATTCTATTTATCCGTCGGTCTGCGGGTGAAATGCAGTAAATATTACTTACTTAATACCGAGTTGTGATATAATTGAGTTCTAAAATTTAGAGGTGAAGATCTTATCTCTATTTAATATGATTTCCTTAGGTATACTATAATTAGCTATAATATACTTAATAAAGGTATATGCGCATTCTTTAGCGCTACTTGCTTCCTTATATAGGATGAAGTAGGCGTACTTCGTGAGTCGGTCTATAATAATAAGAACGCTATTAAAGTATACTCCCGTAAGGGGTTCTCGAGACTTTAGTAGTTTAATAATAAAGTCGAGGGATATGGATTGCTAGGCTACTTATAGCATAGGTAAAGGTTATAGCATGCTATATAGCTAGTATCGAGTAGGTTTGCTTTTGAGGCAGACTTCATAGTCTCTAATTGCCTTTGCTATATATTCTCTGCTAATTATTCCTCTATATCGTTATTATAGTTATTTCTAGGTTTTTATGATTCCTTAGTAACTATATATAGGATAGGTATAAAACTCTATAATTGCTTTATTATCTAGTTTACTAGTCGGGCTAGTACTAGATTATCTAGCTATTATTAAGAGTTTAGTTACTAGTACTAGGTCTCTATTATTATTTCCTTTGAGGATTACCTAGGTTTCTTCTAGTACTAGGATATTATAATCTAGTTATTAGCTAAGAGCGTTAGCTCTGCTATTATCTAATCCTTTATAGTAGATAATTTGAAAATTAAACTCTAATAAGAATTCTAACTATCTAACTTATTATTTATTTAATACTTTTGAGATAATAAAGTATAAAAGGTTCTTATAGTCTGAGTATATAAGTACTTCGTGAATAGTTCCTGAGAGTTTAGGTCTCTATTCCTTAAAGGCTTTGATAATTACTATTAGTTCTTTATTATAGATCTAGTAGTTAAGTTCGGGTTTATGAAGTTTGCGAGAGAAGAAGGCGTATAGATATAGTTATCCTTCTAAATCTTATTAGGATAGTTATACTCTAATTATATAGTTAGATATATCTAGTTCTACTTCGAATTATTTTATTAGGTCTAGGATAATTAGGATGGGTTCGCTAGTAATAAGGTCCTTAATCTTCTAGAATACTATCTATTATAGTTCTTCCTATATAAATAGGGTATCTTTATAGCTAAGGCTAGTAAGAGCTATATTAATCTTGCTATAGTTTTTAATAAATTTTTAGTAGAAGTTAATAAATCCTAGGAATCCTTAGACTTCCTTAAGATTATTAGGTACTAGCTATTCTTTAATAGCTTTAACTTTATTTTCTAATATATAGACTTTTCTAGGGGTAATAGTGAATCCGAGGTATTCTACCTTCTAGGTATGGAATTTGCTCTTTTCTAGTTCAACTAGGAGCTTAGCTTCCTAAAGAGCTTATAGAACGTGATATATATCTTCCTTATATTTCTTAAGTATTAGCGAGAAGATGAGAATATCGTTAAGGTAAACTACTATATAAATATTAATATACTTATATAAGATATAGTTAATTATATTTTAGAAAGTTATAGGGGCGTTAGTAAGACTGAATAGTATAACGAAGTATTTGAAATATCCTTTCTATATTCTAAAAGCAGTTTTCTATTCTTCTCCTTCTTTTATTCTAATTAGGTTATAAGCTCCTTTGAGGTTAAGAGCTATAAACTAGTTAGCTCTATAGAGGAGTTATCTTATTTCGTTAATAAGTAGTAGTAGGTAGCGATTCTTAATTATTATTTCGTTAAGCATGCGATAGTTAATATATAGTTATAGTTTTCCGTTCTTCTTTAGTATAAATAGGATTAGGCTTCCTACTAGCGATATTAAAGGTTTAATATAACCTTTCTTCAGGTTTTCTTCGAGGTACTAGTCTAGGGCTTCTATTTCTATTAGATTAAGTCTATAGATCTTATTAAATCGTGGTTCCTTCCCTTTCTTAAGGGGAATTTTATAGTTAAAACTAGTATATTTAGGTAATCTAGTTTCTAACTTAGCTATAAAGAGTTTCTTATAAACTCTATACTCTTCTGGGATAGATAGAAATAGATCGTTCTTCTATTTAAGATCTATTATTAATATAGCTTCTTTTGCCTTGAGGTAGTAGATATATCTTTTTGCTGCTCCTTGTTATATCGATTTATTTAAGGCCTGATTTTAATAGGGCTACTTAGGGATTAAACTATCGTAGTTCTAATAGAGTTAGCCTTTTCTCTAATCTATCCGTAGGTTATTTGTTTATAGCTAGGGTAATCCTAGTACTATATTATATATTCCTATATTAATAATATCTAATTAGATTCTTTCTTTCTGATCTAGATAGCTTATCTCAAGGGGTATAGTCTTATTATAAATAGTACCTCCTTCGTACTTGAATTCTTCTCCTTCTGCTATATATAGGCGGTATAGTCGTTCTTTTACTCCCTATTATACTTCTAGCCTATTAATAGCTTAGGGGGTAATATAGTTAGCTTTAGCTCTACTATTAATTAGCGCGAGCGTTATCTGCTAATTAATAATAACTTCTAGTTCGATATTATCCTTATATCCTTATGATACTTAGTAGATAGATCTTTTATATATTACTTATTATAATCCTTTTTTAGTAAGCGAGTCTAGTTTTTTAACTACTCGAATAATCTAAGGTGAGTAATTTATTTTCCTTCCTATCTTGCCTTTATAAAGCTATTCTCGCGGATCTTAACTTATAGAGGTCTAGGTCCGTTTTTTATAATTCTCTAGGTATATACTTTTTCTTAATAGTATACTTAATACTTTTCTTATTAATATTTATCCTACTTTATTATATCGTTATATTAATATCTCATAGGAAATTGCAGGCTAGGTCTGAAGATTATAAGGTTATCTTTAAATAATACTATAATCTATCTAACTATAACGGATATCGAGTAGACTTCCTAAATAGGTTCGTTGTTATATCTTCTGGGGTAGAATTAGTAATTATGCTTTTCTCCTATATATTCTTTATATTTATTATAAAAGCATTAAGGCTAGAAGAGGGTTTAGTAGAGTTGATAGTTACTTCTTAGTATAGGATAGTCTTCTATATGCAATTTGGGAATATAGTCTCGTTCTTATTAGTTTACTAGGGTGCTATAGAAGTACTATTATTACTAGTCTCGAAATATATTTACTTCTTAATACTATAGAAGTTACTTAGTCTTATCTTCTTAATCGTCGGATTCCTCTTTAGAGCTAGAGTTATCTATACTAGGAGCATGCCTATAGGTAATCTCTACCTAAGCACGTTATCAGGTAATATTATAAGGTTTATCCAAGTTATAGGGGGAACTTTTATCTTCTCCGAAAGTCTAGTTGCTAGTTATACTAAGAAGTTATTATTCTATTAGCAGGTTATGCTAATATTCTAGCTCTTTATTAGATTCTTCTTTAACTTATTTTTCAAGTTCTTAATTAATTTATTTAATCTAAGCGGGTTTTCTGCGTGCATTCTTTCGTCGTTCTATATATATAAGTATAGCTCTTAGTTATCTTTCCTATATAGGGTTATAAGGTTCGTCTTAGATTTATTCCAGGTATATGAGTTTAGCTAATTAAAGGCGTATAAGTTTTTATTTATTATCGTTCTCTAGTTCCTAGTTATATATAATAGAGGGTATACTAATGGGTCTTCGTTATTAGATCTATAGTGTCTTATTAAGCTATTCTTTAGGCTCTCTAGTTATTTTATTAATATATATTATTACTAGAGTCTTAGGATAAGTATCCGAGGCGGTTACATCGTATCCGGATTATCCGGAGTTATTATCCCTTAGGTAGTAACCTAATATTTCTTTATCTTCGAGATAAATTCAATAGTTATTATTATAGCACCCGATCTATGATAGCAACGCATAGGGGGCTTTGGAGATCGTGTTGACTTATTATAGTCTCTCTATTACGGGTTTCTAAGGAAGCTTCTTAGGTTATTAATAGTCTTTAGTAATATAACCTTATTTATTATAGTTCTAGCATTTAGGGTTCTAAGGCGTCTTATCGTTAGGCTTAGTTATTATACTGAGATCTATAGGTCTATTATATTATCTATAGGCAGTGCTTTATCGGGTGTAGTTCTAGTTATTACTAGGCCTATTATCGTTTCGTCGACTATTGAATTTATATTGAGGCTGCTACTAGTACTTGTATCCTAAGTTAGGTCCTTGTCGTTTCTCGCCTTTTTCCTTATAGCGTTCGAATAATTAATTATTAATCTTAATTACGAGTTCGGCATATTAGAGGAAGTTATCAGGGCGGTTAACCTTAATAATCTTATCTTTAACTTCATCCTTAAGTCCTTAGTAGAATATAAAGATTTTGGTTTCCTTAGTAAGGTCGAGTTAGATACTTAATTATCTAAAGGTAGTAGCGAATTCTTTAGCAGATTTAGTTTATTAAAGTTATAATAGCTTGCGCTTAGCTTATCGCTTCTTATTAGGGTCTTAGAAGAGCGAGCAGAGGGTATCCTCAAATCCTTAGAAACTACTATATATATCGCGAGTTTCTATAGAGCATTTATCTAGGGTTTTATACTTAAGGAATTCTTCTTAGATAGGTTTAAACTATTTGAGGGCTTATCCTCTAAGGTAGGTAGCTATATAGACTACCTTTTCAGTTTAACTAGTAAAATCGCTATAATAGAAATTCTAATAGTTCTTAACTTAAATCAGGAATCCTTTGAGAAGTCCGGGAGTATTATTATAGGTTATTAGGGGGCTAAGCTTAAGCTTCTATTATCCTCTAGTAGGGGTTATAATAATATTAGCAATAGCGCGGAGGGTTCTAATCTCCTTCTGGAGTTCTTTAATATTAGTATTGCTATTTTATCCTCTTAGATAGATAACTTCGTTCTCTAGGTCTGTAATATATTAAGAGCTATTTCCTAGTTGCTATATTATTCTCTTAAGGCTCTGAAGTTTTATAGTAGTTTTATTATATATAATCTGGATTTTAGCGATATTATTATCTCCTTTCTTAACTCTAGTTCGGAGTTAGTTATAAGTATCTTTCTTTAGGATTACCTTATTATTAGAGTCTATAGCTATAGGGGTTCTTTTAAGTTCTTTAGCTAGGTTTTAGACTAGTTACTATAAAGAAGAGGAGGTTCTAGGAGTAGGTAACTTAGTAGAGGTGCGAGAAGATATCTTATCTATACTATTTAGTAGTCTTAATAGTTAACTTACTAAATAGGAGCAATTAAAGTATTATAGTTAGCTATCCGATAGTAGGGTCTGCTAATAGAAGTTAGGGATTGAGATATAGTAATAGTATACTAGGTTATGGTTATAGGCTGATAGTAGATCAGGCCTTTAGAGACTAAGGTAATTAGTCTTAGGCTTAATAAGTAATTCGTAGTAAAAGTAAGCTAAGAGTATCTATAAGGATAAATACGAAAGTTAATTGCTAAAGAGCTATAGAAGTCTAACCTTAAGCCGGGCTTAGGTTATATTATATATAAGTTCCGAATAGTATCTTTTGCCCTTCTAGGGGCGATTACCTAGGTATATAAGGTGATTGCAATTAGTTAGAATAGCTAACTAATTACTAAGCGTTCCTTCCTACGCTCTACTAATCGTTTCCTTATCTTATCGTTATATAACTTATACTATAGTTCTTCCGTGCTGAGTAAGTCCCTATTATTCCTGTGATCCTGTGGTATAAATATCCTGTCTTAGCCGTTCGACGCCTAAGTGGGTCGGTTGGTTGTTATCCATGCATGACGGGTCGTAACAACTAGCAAAGGAATTATAATAATACCGCCTATAAGACGTAGCTAAATTTAATAAAGTAAGCTTAGTGCAATATAGATAAGGTCGAACCTTAGGCTAGAATAGCAGCAGGACTAGACTAGCAAGGCTAGCAGGCTGGAGGCAGCCCAGGCCAACAGAAAGGGGCTAGCAACACTAGCAACACTAGCAACACTAGCAACACTAGCAACACCAGCGACACCAGCGACACCAGCGACACCAGCGACACCAGCGACACCAGCGACACCAGCAACACCAGCAACGCCAACAACGCCAGCGACGCCAGCAACGCCAGCAACACCAGCAACGCCCGCATAACGACGCCACCAACAGAATATAGTCAATATCGTTACATTATACCACATGCGACATATAAATAGTCAAATTTTGGGCCAGAACAGCGGTATGACTAATATCAGCAAACCAGCAAGGTCAGCAAGCCGAAGGCGACCCAGGCCAACGGCAAAGGGCCAGCAACAATAGCAATACTAGCAGTATAACGCTGGGACGCAGTTAAACTCAAAAAGGGAGGTTAGTTATAATATAGAGTAGGTTAATATTCAGGCTGAGCTAGTAGCGTGATTAGAATTAGCAAATCAGCAAGACTAGCAAGGCGGACCAGGAGGCATCCAAGGCTCATGAGACCAGCAAGGCCAGCAAAGCAGCGAGGGGGTCCTAACGCTAATATTAGTACGCATAGCATGTTTTATCACCCGCTGAGGGCGATTTAAAATTAGAATAATGCTCGCTTTAGAAATACTATTAGCACGGCTGATATATGAGGGAGCAAGTCTGACGTAGTATAACGCTAACAATAGAACTACTATCGCATCGCTGCTTGTATATAAGGGCATAAGTATTCCTATTATGCTTTCCTATGAATACCAGCGAGCTACTTCTATTATATACACGCCTTATATCAGGTCTATTTACTCCTTATTACCTGTTACGACGTTAGACATTTTAAATAAAATCTAATACCTATATCCTAAGATAGCAACTCGCGAGGATACTTTTGATTCTTTGTTTTCTGAGCGCTATTATTAGTCTGGCTTAATCGATATATCATAAGACTATGCTATTGCTATACTCGCCTCGTCCTTTAGCAATAAGGTTTGCGTTGCCTTATTAGATAATGCAAGAGGTGCTAATACCTTTACCTAAAATAGCCCTAACGCACTCTAAAATTCAGAGAGCCTTCTTCCTGTTATTATTAACTTGATATAGGATGATGATGAGGATGAAGCTGCTAACGACTATAGATCATAGAATGGTACCTCTACTAGTCCTGATGAGATCGACTTGACATAGGATGACGATAAGGACGAAGCTGCAACCGACTGCATATTATAGACCGGGAACTGGACCAGTCCTGATGAGATAGAGTACGATTTCAAACTTAAGGGCGGTACCCCTCTTGCAGAATATTGCATTGAGAACGACATCGCAAAGAGAGAGGCAGAGAAGGCTATGGATTATATCTAATCTACTTTGTATATAGATAAGGTTCTCTAACGAGCGAAGCGTCGGACTACTAGGGGGCTATATCTGAAATACTTAGCTTAACCTAAGCCCTAGGGGTAGAAATCTATCTCAAAATAACCTAGATATAAAAGTTTAAAGATATATAAGAGACTATTCTATTCTAGTCTAGATACTAAGTTAGCCCTATAGATAGAGGAGATTCGCATTAAGGATAGCTTATAATATAGCGTGTTTTATTAGGAATATCTATATAGAATAGGCTAGACCTAACCTTACTAGTAGGTATGCGATTATCTAGATAGCTCTATTAATAGAGACGAGGCTAATATAAAGAACCTCGTATTAGATTTCAATAAGATAAGTATTAATATATATTAATAGCTATTAGCTATTAATCGAGGTTTCTTAGAACCTGAAGTTAGAATTATACGAGGGGTTTGCATTTAAAGGTAAGCTCCTGTATATTAAAGCCGACGTGATAGCAAAAGTTATAGTAGATAAATATAGTAGATATTATAGGTATACTATAGATATTATTACTTAGAAAGAAAGATCGCTAATTCAGCGCGTATAATACTCTTTGCTTCGAAATATGAATCTTATATAGTATTATATAATGCTACTAGTCTATTAATATAATTATCTTCCCTTAGCTTTTGGATAAAAGGAAAGTAGTATAGAAGCTATTCTTAGCTAATAGTAAGCAGTTATAGATATAGAGCGAGGTTTTCGCTTCTAGATGCATGACTCGGTGTTATTTCAGCGCGCTATTATTAGGGCCCTATATTAGAGGCTGCTGAAGCGCTAATATAGCCCTACCCGCTAGCTATGCGCCCCGTAGGTACTGAAGCGCCTGTTATTAGGGAAGCGGTCCTATACCTGCTAGGAACGGACTACTAATTATATTAACCGAGGGGTTACTATACTAAATGCATAGCCTTGCTACTATTAACATGCATGCTGCACTTTCCACCCCGAAGCGCGCGCTTTAGCAGCCTAGCTCCGGGTCTAGAATCCAGAACTAATAGCCCCGTGAAGTTAAATTAGCACCCGTTCGATTACTTAGTAGTAATTATAGGGTAGATTATACTTCGCTCTAAGCGCTAAGATATTAATATTTAATTAAGGTTTTTACTTCCTATAACTAAGTCTAGATACTAAAATATGCTAGCAAACTATATATTACTTATACTACTAAACCGCCTATCCTAGCGGATTAGCCTTTTATATCTATAATAATAATAACTTTCGAGGCTGCTGCTCTGAAGACCTGTACGCTCTTCTAAGCTATCTAGATACCGCGCCCACACCGTTGCTATTAACTATAAGCTCTATCCTCATAACACCTTCTACCTCTTTCCTCTCTATATTAACAGCCTCGCTAACCACTACCTCAGCTAGCTTCCAGATAGCTATTACCCCGGCTGTGAGTAATACTACAAAGCTAACTAGAAGCTACGAGGCTATCCCGGGTATGTGGATTAGTCTTATTATTAGTCTGGGGATCCTGCTAGTAGCTTATATTAGCTTCGCAGCTATATATATTAGGAAACGATTAAAGGGATTCCCAGACGACTTAGGTTAGTCGAACCGGATAATAGGAGTTTTTTTCCCCTACTAATATACTATAGTGCTACCTCCTTCGTAGGATAGAGTTGGTACTCCGGCTGCATAAGAAGAAGTGGAGCTACCTGCGGAGCTGCCACTAGCGACGCCCTTATAGAACTGCCGACTAGCGATGAGAAGGAGACCGGGTTAGCATTTAATAACAATTCGGGGGGGAGGGAAATAATGAATACAACACCACGTGACCTCTCAAAAGAAGAATATATAACGAGCTGGTCTCGCTATAGCTTTAATTCGAAATCGTAGTATAGGAATTTAAGATAGTTACTAGTAGACCCTCCTTCTGTTAGCTCTATTACTAGGAGACCCTTATTCTATTAGCTCCGTGATATACCCTATGTCGTTTGCTCTGCTATTATAACTAGTAGAGGATACTATGTCTATCTCTATTAATAGTAATAGCGCCTCCTGTTAGCTTCTCCTACTCGCAATCTGGGTACTAGTAATGCGGTAGTTAGGGGGCTAAGTAGTGCTAGTTACTAATAGGCGAAGCTATTAATAACTAGGTTACTAGCTCTTATAGCAGCCTTTAGCTATGCTAATAGGATTTCAGGTATATACTAGGGCTATTACTACTAGGCTTGCTAATCCCCGTTATATCTACTAGTACCTTCGCGCCTTTTAGGAGCACTTACCTACAGCCCCTAAACATCCACTGTTTCTCTACGGGGCCATCTACTTAGCACCTAAGTACCTTATTTGACCTACCTAAGATAGTCCGTAGCGCCCCTACGTACAGCATCTACCTAAGGCAAGCTACCTTAGGTACGTTTAGAGGGTAATGCCGCTACAGCTACAGCGTCTAGCGCTATCACTCACTGCTGGAGTCACTATCTTGCAGCGCATGTCGCGGCCTCAGATAAGGCAGGTAGGAATTAAAGCAGCAACCTGTGAATCTATTTTCTATAGCCTGCTATTCCCGCGGGTACCCGCTGCTCCTCGCCTGAAGTGCCCGTCGCATGGATCTTGTGGCCCGTTTGACCATCTCAGCTATGAATAGCCGTCGTATGCTCTAGCTAATAGTTAAATCCAGAGATAATTAACCTATTGCTACTATCCTATACGTATACAAAATATTGAAATATCTCTAGTATATTACCCTGCTTATAGTTATTATTTATATATTAGGAGTAGCTATTCCCTACTATAACTAGCAGACTATAAAGTAGGCAAGCAAATCTTTCCTTATATGCTTATATCTTAGATAAGGCTATTACTTATTTTAACCTCTCGAGCCTGCTCGTTATAGCCTTGCTTAGGGCGTATAGGGCGTATAGAATACTATAGCAGTATTTAATATAACTGCTCTATGCTAATAGTCTATCGATAGGTTCAGACTGCTAGTCGAGGTAGGTATACTCAGGGCAATCGAGCAGCTAGTCGAAGTTCCGCTTTTTAATAAAATAAATATTATATATATGCCTAGTTAGGTTCCTTTGATTTATAAAAGTTCTATAGCTAAATAGATATCTAGAAAGCACTTAGTCTTTGCCCTGCTTGCTTTCTATATCTAAAGGCTTAGGATCCTATTCTTCTTTATAATTACTACTATTATTTAAGTACTATAGCGCGAGGTCTGTTGCTAACTGAGGGAGGCCCTATAAGTATATAGCGCCTATTAGCACGAAAGCATAAGGACTAGTTCTAATAGCATAGTTCCTCTAGCTGAGGAATTTGCTAATATAAGCAGCTGCTTTTAAGCTTTTAATATAGAATTAGCTTTTTATAAGCTCCCCGCCTTTAGTAAGGTTAGCTAGGATAAAATAGCTAGCTACTTATAATAAATTAACTTTCTTAAAGTATTACTACCTCTTCTCCTCGATCGTGAGGAACTAGAGGTTATCTCGAACTGCCTAGATCTCTCTTATAATATGCTTAGCCTAGGGGTTATTAGTATTAATTATTTCTCGGAGTTTTTTATATTTCGCTTATAAATCCCGAATATCCTTATAGCCCTCTTATTATCTTATTTCTATCTAAGAAATATAGATCGGGGCGTTTTTATCCTTTTAGAAGCTCGAGTTAGCAATCAAAGAGTATAAGCGATCTAGGTTCTTAAAGTTAGACTCTCTATTAAATGCGATTCTTAGAAGGTCCTTATTAATATTTACTAGCTAATAATTTAACTAGAAGATGCTATTTAAGTAGCCTAAGATATAATTATATAGATGTAGCTCTAGGCTCTCTATAGTTATTATTAGTTCCTGCCCCTAGTAAGATAAATATTATTACTAATATACTATATATTCTACTAGCTGCGCTAACCCTTATTAAATACGGACGTAGAGGATCTCTAACGCCTATAACAAGGAGGATCTGATACTATATTTGCTATAAGAAGTAGTAAGATATACCGATTATTAGATATTCAAGGAGTTCACTCTTCTAGCGAAGAGATAGAATCCACGCCCTCTAAGTTTAGTTGCTTAAGTATTTCTTCTAGAGAAGTAAAAGGGGCTTTAAACGTATTTAATTAGAGAGCTTCTATAACTATAAGGCTAACTATATAAAGTAGAGGCTAAGGTATAACTATGAGAGTAATAGCTACCCTAAACTATTATAAGATTAGCAAGAAGAAGAGTCTAGCGAAGCTACTTATATATTATCCTATTTTCTCTTAATTAAGAAGCTCGATTGCTTATTCTAATAGATCGTGATTTTAGTAATTAACTTAGTCTTAGTTTTATTAGATAGATCTTATATAATAGCTATCTTAACTTACTATAGAGGAAGTCCTATAATAGTCTCTAGCCTAAACCTGCTAAAACCTATAAGGAGCAGGGCAAGGTGGGTACTAACCCTCTAGCTTAGAGAACATCTAATATTATCTATATACTGCTATAATATATCGAGGTAGAGTGTTATATCTCTAGCTATTATTAGCACCTTTTCAAAGGATTAGTTTTAGCTAAGTTCAAGTTCTTCGACTAGCGTTTCCCAAATCTACTCGAACGTTATTAGATAATATACTTTATTAGAGCGCTAGTAGATATACTAGAGATATAGAGTAGATCAAACCCGTTTATATAGCTTTATTCGCTCCTGCGTTATAGAAAGTAAGGCGCTATAAAGCTATATTTCTCGGATTATTAACTCTTTTTTTCTATAGCATAGTCTCATCCGCCTTCATAATAAGATCCTTCTAGATATATATTATAGCTATGCTAGTCTTTATATTATAGATCTATTGCTATTCTTCCTCCTTATTTATTAATGGATATATATATTCTTCGCCCGATTCTATTGCATAAGCTCGAAGAAAGCCCCTAATAATATCTATAGTAGCTTTAGTACTAGAGTATAGGTTAATCTAGACTTACTCGGGGTTTATATTAGATTCTCTAGCATAACTAGCTACTAGCTATTAGTAATAGAAAGTTTTACTTGCAGAAGAATTCTTATATTAGCTACTACTCCTATATATAATAATGCTAAACTTCTATCTTTAGTACGACTTAGGCGTAGTCCTATAATAGCGTTTTAGATATCTTTATAAGGGTAGCTTAGGCTTATTACTTCTAAGATAGCAGATCGCTAGGCAGAGGCTATCCCTTAAACTTATCTAACTATATTCCATATCCTAGTGCTATTATAGCAGAAGCTCTTTCTAGCTTAATAATACCTATTATAAGAGGTTAATAGAGAGAGAGAGGAATAGAGGAAAGCGAAGGTAGAGGGAAAGTAGCGATATTAGCAGGCGAGAGGTAGTAGAAACCTTTATTTTCTAATTCTTAGATTTCGTATTATATACTACTACCTACTTCTCTGCACGTTATATATACGCCTCCTAGCCAGCTGGCTAGCCAGGCAGCTACTCGGGTGTTACGACCCGTCATGCAAGGATAACAGTTAACCGACCCACTTGGGCGTCAGGCGGCTAGGACAGGACATTTATACTGCAGGATCATAGGAACAATAGGGACTCACTCGGAACGGAAGAACTATAGCATAAGTTATATAACGATAAGATAAGACTGAGCAGATAGTATAGATCACTAAGCGCTCAGTAAGACCTACTAAGCGATTACTAATAATTACTAAGCGCTTAGTAATATCTAATTAGCAATTAGTAATAGAATAAGGAACTATTCAGGATTTATATATAGTATAACCTAAGCCTAGCTTAAGGTTAGACTTCTATAGCTCTTTAGCAATTAACTTCATATTTATCCTCACGGATACTCTCAGCTTACCTTTACTATGAATTACTTATTAAGCCTAAGACTAATCACCTTAGTCTCTGAAGACTCGATCTACTATTAGCCTACGACCCACGACCACGACCTAGTATACTATTATTATATATTAATCCCCAACTTCTATTAGCAGACCCTACTATTAGATAGCTAACTATAATACTTTGATTACTCCTATTTAATAAGTTAACTATTAAGACTACTAAGTAGTATAGATAGGATATCTTCTCGCGCCTCCGCTAAGTTACCTACTCCTAGAATATCCTCTTCTTTGCAGTAACTAGTCTAAAACCTAGCTAAAGAACTTAAAGGAGCCCCTATAGCTATAGACTCTAATAACGAGGTAACCCTAAAGAAAGATACCTATAACTAACTCCGAACTAGAGTTAAGAAAGGAGATAATAACGTTACTAAAATCTAGACTATATATAACGAAACTACTATAGAACTTCAGAGCCTTAAGAGAATAATATAATAACTAGGAAATAGCCCTTAACGTATTATAGACCTAGAAAACGAAGTTATCTATCTAAGAGGATAGAATAGTAATATTAATATTAAAAAACTCCAGAAGGAAATTAGAACCCTACGCGCTGCTGCTAATATTATTATAACCCCTACCGGAGGATAATAGAAGCTTAAGCTTAGTCCCCTAATAACCTATAATAGCACCCCTAGATATCTCAAAGGATTCCTAATTCAAGTTAAGAACTATTAGAACTTCTACTATAGCGATTTTACTAATTAAACCGAAAAGGTAGTCTATATAGCTACCTACCTTAGAGGACGAGCCCTTAAATAGTTTAAACCTATCTAAGAAGAATTCCTTAAGTATAAAACCCTGGATAAATACTCTATAGAGACTTATAATATATATAGTAGTTTCTAAGGATTTGAAGATGCTCTCCGCTCGCTCTTCTAGGACCCCGATAAGAAGTAATAAGCTAAGCGCGAGCTATTATAACTCTAATAAACCAAATCTGCTAAAGAATTCGCTACTACCTTTAAATAACTAAGCGTTTAACTCGACCTTACTAAGGAAACCAAAATCTTTATATTCTACTAAGGACTTAAGGATAAAGTTAAGGATAAGATTATTAAGGTTAACCGCCCCGACGACTTCCTCTAATATACTAAGCTTGCAATTAAAATTAATAACTAGTTATTCGAATGCTATAAGGAAAAAGGCGAGAAATAATAAGGACCTAACTTAGGATGTAAGTATTAATAGCAGCTTTAATATAAGTTTAATAGTTAACGAAACGATAACAGGCCCTGTAATAACTAGAATAATACCTGATAAAGTACCGCCTATAGATAATATAGCGGACCTATAGATCTTAGTATAATAACTAAGCCTAACGATAAGAAGCCCTAGAACCCCAAATGCTATAACTATAATAAGCAAGGTTATATCGCTAAAGACTGCTAATAACCTAAGAAGCTTCCTTAGAAGCTTGTGATAGAGAGGCTAAGATAAGTCAATACGATCTCAAAAGCCCCCTATGCATCGCTATTATAGACCGGGTGCTATAATAACAACTATCGAATTCATCTCGAAGACAAAGAAATAATAGGTTACTACCTAAGGGATAATAACTCCGGACGATCCGGATACGATATAACCGCCTCGGATACTCGTTCTAAGACTCTAGTAATAATATATATTAATAAAATAGCTAGAAAGCCTAGAGAATAGCTTAATAAGATGCTATAGATCTAACAACTCAAACCCATTAGCATATCCCCTACTATATGCAAGTAGGAACTAGAGAATAATAATAAATAAAAACTCGCATACCTTTAGTTAGCTAAGGTTATATATCTGGAACGAATCTAAGATAAACTATATAACCTTATATAGGAAAGATAACTAGAAGCTATGCTTATATATATAGAACGACGAAAGAATATATATAGAAACCCCGCTTAGATCGAATAAATTAACTAAAACTTAAAAAATAAGTTAAAGAAGAATCTAATAAAGAACTAGAATATTAGCATAACCTGCTAATAGAATGATAACTTCTTAGTATAACTAGCGACTAGACTTTTAGAGAAGATAAAAGTTTACCTTATAACTCGGATAAATCTCGTAACGTTGCTCGATAATATGCTTAGGTAGAGATCACCTATAAGCACGCCCCTAGTATAGATAACTCTAGCTCTAAAGAGGAATCTAACGATCAAGAAGACGAGACTAAGCAGCTCTTATAGTATTAAGAAATAAATATATTTCGAGACTAGTAATAATAGTACTTCTATAGCACTATAGCAAACTAGCGAGAGCGGAACTACGTTTCTAAACTATATATAGGAGACTACCTCGCACTAAGAAGTAACTACTAACTCCACTAAACCCTCTTCTAGCCTTAATACTTTTATAATAAGTATAAAGAATATATAGGAGAAAAGCATAATTACTAATTCTACCCTAGAAGATATAATAATAAACCTATTTAGGAAGTCTACTCGATATCTATTATAGTTAGATAGACTATAGTATTATTCGAAGATAACCTTATAATCTTCAGACCTAGCCTGCAATTTCCTATAAGATATTAATATAATAATATAATAAAGTGGGATAAATATTAATAAGATAAGTATTAAGTATATTATTAAGAAAAAGTATATACCTGGAGAATCGCAAAGAACGGACCTAGACCTCTATAGGTTAGGATCTATAAAAATAGCCTTATAAAAGTAAGACGGGAAGGAAAATAGATTACTTATCCTAGACTATTCGAGTAGTTAAAAAACTAGACTTGCTTACTAAAAAAGGATTATAATAGGCAATAGGCAAAAGATCTATCTACTAGATATTATAAGGATATAAGAATAATATTAAACTAGAAGTTACTATTAACTAGCAAATAACGCCCGTATTAATTAATAGCAGAGCTAAAGCTAACTATATTACCCCCCGAGCTATTAATAGGCTAAAAGTATAATAGGGAGGAAAAGAATAACTATACCGCCTATATATAGCAGAAGGAGAAGAATTTAAGTACGAAGGAGGTACTATCTATAACGAGACTACGCCCCTCGAGATAAGCTATCTAGATTAGAAAGAAAGAATCTAATTAGATATTGCTAATATAAGAACGTATAATATAGTGCTAGGACTACCCTAGCTATGAACGAATAACCTATAGATAGATTAGAGAAAAGGCTAACTCTATTAGGACTACGACGGTTTAGTCCCTAAGCAGCCCTATTAAATTCAGGCCTCAAATAAATCGATATCATAAGGAGTAGTAAAACGATATATCTACTACCTCAAGGTGAAAGAAGCTATATTATAACTACTAATAACGATAGATCTCGAATAAAAGAACGATCTACTTCTATCTATCCTAGGAGAATAGAGAGTTTATAAGAAACTCTTTATAGCTAAGTTAGAAACCGGATTGCCTAAATATACTAGTTTTAACTACGAAATCCCTCTTAAGGAAGGGAAGGAACCACGATTTAATAAGATCTATAGACTTAATCTAATAGAAATAGAAGCCCTAGACTAGTATCTCGAAGAAAACCTGAAGAAAGGTTATATTAGACCTTCGATATTACTAGCAGGAAGCCTAATCCTATTTATACTAAAGAAGAATAGAAAACTACGACTATATATTAACTATTATATGCTTAATAAAATAACGATTAAAAATCGCTACCTACTACTACTAATCGACGAGATAAGACGACTCCTCCACGGAGCTAACTAGTTTATAGCTCTCGACCTTAAAGGAGCTTATAACTTAATTAGAATAAAATAAGGAGAAGAATAGAAGACTGCCTTTAGAATATGGAAAGGATATTTCGAATACCTCGTTATACTATTCGGTCTTACTAACGCCCTAGCAACTTTCTAAAACATAATTAACTATATTTTATATAAGTATATTAATATTTATATAGTAGTTTACTTTAATAATATTCTCATCTTCTTGCTAATACTTGAGAAATATAAGGAAGACGTATATCATATCCTATAAGCCCTTTAAGAAGCTAAAGTCCTAGTTAAACTAGAAAAGAGCGAATTCTATACCTAGAAGGTAGAATACCTCGGATTTACTATTACCCCTAGAAAAGTCTATATATTAGAAAATAAAGTTAAAGCTATTAAAGAA